>JBBPNA010000144.1:0-60546 GCA_038090555.1 Boletus subcaerulescens | reverse complement strand
CTTGGACGGCAGTGTAGGAACCGGGTGGTATAGCAGTGGCGTTCAAGCGTAGCCATGCTTGTATCTTAGCCCACCATTCATTGAACTTGGCGCGGCTTCCATCATAGTCTCCTGGATCTGCAAAGATTTCGACCTTTTGGGTAAATCCTTTAGTAGTGCCGGTAGATCCGGCAGCGGCCCTAGTATTGGCGGCTTTTAGATCAGTCAATTGATCTCTAAGGTCATTGTTGTCTGTTTCAAGGGTAGTGACTTTTGCTCTGAGGCGAATAGTTTCAGTGCCAAGGTTATCACAAGCAGTAAGAGTAGCGGAAAGCATATTGACGATTGAGTCCCATCTTTCTTGTGTGGAAGACATACTAGTTTGAGAAAGGGTATTTCGTACCTCGGCAAATAGATCGGCGATTGCGGACATATTGAATCAGGCGGGATAGTTAAAGTTTTCTTCTGATTCAGGAGTAGAGTCTGAGTGGTCAGCTAGAGCAGCTTCTTCTGCTTGTAGTTCGTTTACTAGTTCAGTGCGAGCTGCTGCTGGATGTAATGCAGAGCCTGATGGTGTACCAAAGGTAAAGTGATATCGTTGACCTGGAACTCTGAAAGGTTGGTTGTTAGGAGCAGGAACCCTTATTGGCTCTCCTATCGGTGGCTATGGAAGTCCTGCTTCGGCAGCAGCTTCTTGTTCAGCTAATGCAGCTTCTTGAGCGGCACGAATGCATTGCTGGTTAATGAACTGGAGATGAAGGGTTCTTCTTCTTTGTGCAAAGTTCCTTCCTCTGTTGACTTTCTCAAGGTGTCTTACTTGTTCCTGATTTCTAGGCTCAGGGTTCTCAGCACGTGGTACAATGTTTTCAGGAGTCTCGTTTATTTCAACAATGGAGTACGTCCTGCTAATATGGATGGTAACGAAGAGGTGTCCTAAGAGCTGTGTGGGGTCGGAGTGTACTAGGGTGATAACCAGTAGTACTGTCAGGAATGCGGTACCAGCGAGGTAGGTTAGGCAGATGAGGAATAGGAGTAGGAGATCTCTCTCTAATCTGTATCCGTTCCCTGATACGATCTGCGGCCTGTTGTACCTGGCGTCTTGCGATCTCAATCCGGTTGAGATCTCTGGACTGCCAAATACCAAGCTGTATTCCGTCGCGTATAGCTCTGTTGATTCTCTCTGTCTCACTCTCTCTATGCGGACTGTGAGAGCGACTTCGGTTAGGTTGGAAATGGCGGGCAGATTGGTGAGTGAGGGCAGCATGGATTGGTTCCCAGTCTACGGGTTCCGGTAACTCAGATGGTGCCCATAAGGGGGTACTAGGGTTGTATGTTGGAGATCCGAGCGGCGGGTATACGATCTCACGATCTGCTAATGTCGGGGTTAGACGGTGTTCGGTGTTGACAGTGTCTGTCCTAGCTAGGTTACCTGGTAGATCTGCGGTGTTGATAGTAGGAGCCCAGTAGCAGGTACTGGGTGCGTCCTCTGGTGCTAGAGTGGTCCTGTTGACCAGTGTCCTGTAGCCTTGGTCTAGGCTACTGTCGTAGTCGGGTAACTCGTCCCGTTCCTATATATGGACTTGTCAGTCCTAATCCATACTCAACTAGTGACTAGTTGATCGGTACCTGTAGGTGTGTCTTGGCCCTTCCTATCTGTGCCTCGTAGTCCGAGGGGTTGTACTCGTTGGAATCATACGATCCCGAGCTGGCTGCTTCTTCTGGGACTAGCCCGAAGATGTCTGGGAAGGCGATGTCGGTGGAGGGTCCTTCAGATGGACCTGAGGGCGGAGATGCCGGCGGGGGAAGGCCTGTCCTTCCTGCGACTACATACACGTTGATGTCGGAGATTCGGTAGTAAGGCACTAGTGTAGCGTGAGCGGCCTATCAATAACCTACTTGGTTCTAGCAATCTAGATGGGTGGTGATAAAGTGGTGATGGGGGTCCCGGAGCAGTTAGCTAGACCGCGGCGGTTAGTATAGTCTTGTTCTAATGAAACGACCAGAACCCACCTAAGGGTCTAGTGTTTGTAGTCGCAAGAGTACTAGTGAGGATGTTCTGGGAAAACTCCAAGAGAACAAGACTGGAGAGTCTTGTACTACTTGGCTATAGTATTTATACTACTAGTACATGCGCACAGACCGTGCAGTGCTTATCTACAGTTGCTATACTTGTATTACTAGGTCTGAGACTGGGGAACATGAGGCAACATGAGTTGCATGTTTATTGGAGGATAAGCATACCTGTGCAGGCATGTGTTGGATAGGGGGCATGAGGTGCACATGAGGCACGTCACATGTTAATCTAGAGCGCATCACTGCAAGATCAATATCGTGGGAGAAAGTTGGGCTTTTGTGGGAAAATAAGCGAGTGAGCGAACATAGGGGCTATTGGAGTGTTTGGTGGATTGTGAGTGAATAAGCATCTGGAAAAATAAGGAAAAATAGGGGAAAAATAGGGGTGTTTGTAACAATTTCAGAGTCAATATCTACACCCCAGTTTACACAGCTATGCTCAGGCTAATGAACAAGTACAACTTGAGTGATGTTCACCATGTGAAAACAAAGGCTCTCTGTCAATGATGGGCTATGCTTGGCAGGTAGGTCCCAAATTTGCATTATCTGAGTTCACCGGTCATTCATTCATTCATTACTTTGTAGCTCCAACCTGATTAATTTGGAACCAAATGCCCCCACATCTGGATTTGATGTTGACCTTGGCTAGATCTTGTAGAATCATTAGTTATGTTCCTAGTTCCATTCTAAACAATGTATCATGTCGTCTCTCAGGTTATAACTGGAAGGATTGTGGTTACTGTTTCAGTCCTATCTAGGCTGTCTACTAGGGATGACTTAGTTTGCTCAATCAATACTGCTTCTAACCTGGTCTAGTATAGGAATGGTCTGGGCTAGCCTGTAACAATCTTGTCTAGGCTATCCAGGGATGATTCAGTTTGCTCAATTAATACTACCTCTAGCCTGGTCTAGTATAGGAACAGTCTGGGCTAGCCTGTGACAATCTTGTTCAAATCTAGCCAGTTGGGAACCTTGCTGGAAAACTCTGTGGTGTAGCCAGTTCTGTCCAATTCTGTCTAGGCTGTCCAGAGATGGGTCAATTTGCTGATGAACAATGGATGGTATGTGATCAAGTTAGATTTTGTAGTATAGATCAATACATAATAGTAATGTGTCCTGTTTACTAATGAATTCTTGGGGGGTTTTATACCCTACCTGCAGGTTTTTTTACCTGTACCCACTGTGGATACTGGTTTGGGTATAGTGTTGCAAATCCGAGACAAAACCCATACCCCTGGTATGAGTACAGGTTTTTGGTGGGTACAGGTATGGGTATGTTATCCATACCTGGGGATTTACCCATGTCTTGCCCTAGACTCAAGTCTCCACTCCATTACACCTCAACTCTCTACTCAAGTTTATTCCTCCCTGGAACAAGTCTGTGTGAGTTCCCACACTGTCTGTGCTGGTGCTATCAATGTTTGGGTTGTTTTTCCATTCCTCCCATTTTGATACATTTCACACATTATTGTGGTTTGCTGATGCAGGCCTCTTGTGGCCAATGACAACTCCAATTGGCCTTTCCAAATCAGCCAGTCCTTCCCAGAAGCATCCAGCTTCAGGACTTTCAAGAATTCATCTCCAAGTTTGAACTGGTGAGACATTGTGACATCAGTGAGGTACTACATGTTCAGGATTCTGAGGGTTCTGGATTTAGGCACAAGCAGGGCTCATAACCTGTGGGAATCTAGTACAGGAGTCATGAGTACAAGAGAAAGGGATAAAGAGTCTCTATCTCACCTCAGTGATCAGAGAATCAACTGAGGTGTCTATGGACGAGCAATGCATATAAGTATGAAGTGGGTCACACTTAGGTAATGAGCCACAAAGAACAAAGAACAAAGGATCAAAAGATCCAACAGAATGGACATCACTCTATAGTAGTAGCTATATCCATACACACGGAAGAAAGGTCCTGCAATGAGATGGAAGTGGACAGAAACGGACAGGCACGGTCATGGAGACGGATGAGTACAACAACCACAGTCTCCACTTTCAACTGAAATCAGGCGTATACGTTATCCGATTGCTTGGGCGGGTTGGCAACCAAGAATGTCGCACCTCTATGGTGTTCTAACTCTGCTACCGGGCAGCAAACATCATGACGGTTCAACCAATCGGGAATCGGGATCATGAATGCTCACCCCTTTGTACCGACTCCGTCTCCCCACTCTGCATATCTGGCTTGTAGTCTTCAGACGCTTGTAAATAGACACTGTGTTCCATCATTTTATCCCGACAATACACTCTAACATTCAAGTTGGCAAGCAGCGTGTTGCAGTAAACCGAACAAAGTGGAATAGCAAACATTGCGTAGCGCAAGTTCCTCGGATAGATACGCAACTACGGGTTGTGTGTCAGGGTCAAAGTTGGACAAGCGCGCCTATGGCGAACGACACGCACCAAAATGACGGATAGGAGGGCAAAGCCGGCCGTCCAGATACCAGTATTTATCGTAAACACGATGAGGCGTTGCAAAATGTGTGCCACACTTGTGGACCTATATTCAGATGCATTTTCTCGGTGGCATGGGCATTGCATGCTTACCTTGAATATCCAGTGGTGCTTCGCTTGCGGACGAGCAAGAAAGTCATGAAAATAGCGGTCAGGACATCTACCACGGCAGCGACGGAGAGACTCGACACGATCACATCCTATCCGCCCAATACTGAGATCGTTGGCTGCAACATAAAACATATCCCTACCACAAAGAAATCATCTGTAAGCGTAGTAACGTGTATGCTGAAAGGAACATGAGCAAATCGCAATTTGGACAACGAAACGGACGAACCCATGAGCACTATAGAGCGCTTTCGCTACATACACTGAAAATATAGTGATCGGCGTTCACTAACATGAGTATGATTAGTGACTACTTACCTATAGTAGCCACTGATATTCAGAACAAGGCCTGTCAGACTACAGTTCCCCGAGGGTGGGAAGTCTCACCAAGCTGAAAGATTGCCAGGGGAACCTATGCAACAGGGTTGAGCGACACCAGGATTTGGTATGCATGTAGACTGCCTACCCATATGAGTGGCACCACAATGCTCTTCCCGCTAACTGAAAGGTTGTGAGTAGATGAAAAGTGAAGGAGAAATCCATACGCACAAACATAGATCCGATAGATGAAAAAGCCTTGGGTAATTATTGTAACCATTCCCTGAGTGTCATGAGTCAATCGTTCCAGCACAAACATAAACAGGTACCGTGAACAGTATCTGTAACTAGTACGACTTGTTGGTAGACCCTCAGAGGGCATCAAGGATGGAACTTACAACGAGCTCTCTGAGGATAAAATTACACAGTGAAAAAAAAAGGAATCTGAAAACGGTGACTCACGGTAACCCATCCGCTATAGACAACGGGTTCTCTAGACCAGCCAGAATGAATTTGTACGCTATGTAGTAGGACATGAGGTCACCGAGAGATATGAGTGTTGTGTGTCGAACACGAACCGCCAGAAACAGACAAAGCTTCATGGACCGTGTCCAATACCCTATCGCCAAGCGTCTCAGACATTGCAACAGAAATGAAACGAGAGGTGCCATACCATATGGCTCCTACCTGAGAAGACATTATTATGTATGTCATGACTTGGTCGGAGGGTAAGGTCATAAGTTCACTTACAAAAATCTTTATGCGCAAGGGATCGTTCTGGTAACTAGAAAGAGAGGCGGAATGGGTTGAGGAACGCAACGAGGGCCATATACATACTGAATGTAATAAAAGAGTCTGTCCCAACAACAAGAATGTATTACTTGTGAATCGCCACTGCAATATATACTGGGACTCACGTTTGCACGCATGTAACGCCGTAGAAGGTCGTCGACATGACAGCAGCAAGATACAAGGATCCATACGTTGATCCATACAGCGAGATGAGTGGGTTGGCTGCCATGGCTCGTGCTTGCCCAGTCGTGTTTCAACTTGGACTGGAAGGAGCAAGCAAGGGAGTTGGAAACCTTGAGGGGATTGGCGCCGTGTAACTGCAACGACCGACAGCCGTCGTAGAAGGAAAGTCCTCTAATTTAGAGTTACTGAGGAAACAAGAAAGCATAGCACTCTCAGGTTATTTGGGTGTTAGAAATGAGGGGTCAGGAACAAATGTAGGATAGCAGGTTACAGTGACAGTAAGGTCCGGGCGCTGTGGCTGCTTCCAGGTGCCTGTTTCGATATGACGCCCACAATGTGTGTGGACTCACTGGCAGTTAGGCGGTGTACTTTGGGAAGTAGGCGCCGCGCGACTCGGACACGGCGATCGCTACAGTCACGACTCCTTCAACACCTCTCGAGACACATCGATTAAGCATCTGTTTAAAAACAAAATAGTCCATACTGACAAGGTTCTTTCGCCAGGCTGATACCTTGGGTGGACAGTATGGGTGGGTGCCCATTATGTTGGAAATGCATGGCGGAACTACGTGGTTGGATAGAATGGGCAACACCGAAACGTTTCCAGACTCGAGCTCGGAGTTAAACCTTCATCGATTATGTAAGGCCCAGTCACATAAGTTCGACTCGGCGATAACTCGGATCTGCAGCTCGTTGTGGCCCCACCGTTGCGTTGCTGACACTTTGAAACTCTCCGCCGGCGCTTTAGCGGCTACTAGTAAGTGCCTGTCCCTTGTTCCGAGTCTTCTCAATTCTTGAACAGCCATGACAACGTTTCAGCCTCCTGCTTGTCGTCTGAATTCGAGCAGCATCGGATCACCAGTCAACTGCATCCGTGTCATCTAATTTGACGTGTATTAACAGGTAGTCTTTTGGCTGCTAGTCCTTGCCAGTGGATGGTGGTCTGACTGCACTCGTGAACCACAAAGTCATCAGAAGCGGGGTCGAATCCCACATCAGTACAATCGAGGTGGTCGTGTGACGGCCCCGAGTGTCGCATCCGTATATGGCCGTTGCCTCGCAAGTCCTCGGCCTGTCTAATCCAATTACCACCCCAATTTCTCCGAGTAGTCTCTCAAACTCGCAAGCGATGTAACCCCATTTACAACAAGACCTCGTTTCGTTTGGTGATACTGGATCAAAATGCCGATCCTTCCAAGGTGGTAAAAGGAGACCAAGTCCGAATTTCGGGCTCGCTCGGCGAGTATATAGCACAAATGCATGAACACGAGCATCAAAATACTAATACTGTTAGTCTGGTGACCAGTTAGACGGGCTGGTCACCAGACTATAATACTGTCTTGCCAGAACGAAAGGAGGAATTCAACAACCAGGTATGGTTTGCCATCTTCAGGCGCACCCACTCTCCCACGCCGTCGTCGTTTGGCAACCACTGGCAACTACTTCGCACCTCCATGGTCAACCAAATTTGCTACCATGAGCATCGTCATCCCTCAGGCCTGATAACCGGACTAGCTTGGACTAGACCCACCTTGCGTGCGGAAAGAGACCACCCTCGAACGTCTGTCGTCGTTGGTGTTGGGCGTAGCCGAATTGAACAAGTCCGGATCGACATTGTGTATCGTTGCTTCGCCTCGAATGTACATTCTACCGTTCAAGTTGGCGAGGAGCGTGTTACAGTATAACGAACAACTCGGAAAAACAAACACCGTATAGAGCGTATTCGACGGATAGACATGCAACTACGGGTTTTATGTCAGGCCTCAAAAACGGTAATGACAAGCGCACGACACGATACACACCAAAATGAGAGACAAGATGGCAAAAGTGGCTGTCCAGGTACCTGCATTCACTGCAAACACAATGAGGCGGTGTAAAACTTGTATTGTGCTTGTGGATCAACATTTAGATGTGTTTTCTTGGCGACACGGTACATGGCCGTTGCGTGCTTACCTCGCATATCTAGTGCCACTCTGCTTGCGGAGAAGCAGGTACGTCAAGAAAACAGCAATCAAGACATCTAGCACGGCAGCGGCAGCGAGGGTCGAAGTGGCCATACCCTGCTCACCGATGCTGAGATTATTGATTTGAAGGTGAAACATATTCCTACCATGAAGAAAGGGTCACTAAGAACAAGGGGCCCGACAGCGCGTACCCTGGAAGTAAATGTAAACATATACGGACGAGTTCTTTGTGCAAAGGGGGAAACGAACCCATCCGCACTATAGAGCGCCATCTTTACATAAACTGGGGATGCGATGATCAGCATGCACTGTTACGAATCAACTTAACAACAGCCTACTGAGAATAGATACTGATATCAAAACAATTGTCGTTAGACACTTCCTGGACACTCCAACATGTCTTACCGAGCTGATAGATCGCTAGGGGAACCTACACAACAGGGTTTAAGTGATACTGGAATTTGATATGTATTTGGACTCCCTACGTATACGAGTGGCACAACAATGTTCTTTCCACTGACTGGGCGGCTGTGAGTAGATGGAAAAAGACCTAAATGTTGAAACGCACACATGTAGATTCGATAAACGAAAAAACCTTGTGTAGTTACCGCAACTATGGACTGATCGATATTAGCAGTCGTAGCGGGCACACAGATAAATGGGTACCATAAAGGGTAACTGTAACTGTGACTTGTTGGTTGGGCCTTTGCAAAGATGTCAAGGAACTCACGATAAGTTCACTGGTGGGGTTGTCAGTGCATGGACATGAGATTTTGGAAGCAAAAACTCACGGTGTCCCGTGCAATAATGAATCCGGGTTTACCAGGGCAGCCATGATGTACTTGTATGCTATGTAGGACATCAGATTAAAGATGAATCTGGGTGGGCGTGTGCGTCGAACACGAACTGCCAGTAACAATCAAAGCTTCATGAACCGTATTGAATGCCCTATCGTGAGGTGTATGGGACATTGCAATCTGAAATAAGCCGAGAGGAGCGGTACCATACAGCTGCTACCTGGGAGGACGTTAGGTCAGGCGGGGGTAAAAACCTCACTGTAAGATGGCTTACAAAGAACTTTATGCGCAAGAGGTCGTTTTCGTAGCTAGAAAGAAGGCGAAATAGGCTGACAAGGCCGGGAATCTCAGAAACGGGGGACATACTGGACATAATAAAAGAATCTGTTCGAATGACAACAATGAGTTGTTTCACCATTGCAATACATCTTGGACCTCACGTTTGCATGCATGTAATGCCGTAAAGGGCAGTCGACATGGCTGTAGAAAAGTACAGCGGTCCATACATCGATCCGAACGGCGGGATGATTGGGTTAGCTGCCATGACTCGTACTCGCTCAACTGTCGTTCAGCTTGCGGAACGAGCAAGGGTGTTGAGAACTGGGGTGGAGACTATAGCGACCGACAGCCCCAATCCCAATATATATGCTGTGCTCATTCAATAATCTAGATGACGGGCACGGTCGGATGAATCGTGTCAATGATGGGAGAAAACCCGACCCATGCGAGTGGGTCATAATTCACGATTGTCGGGGACGCGATGGGCCCGAAACAGATCGATGGTTTTGAACAAGGGAAACCTCGGGGATAGCGTAGCTAGGGGCAAATGGAGAACGCGGGGAGGACCGAGGGGAAATCAACACGCGAATTTGCGGAGGACGGCCTGACCGGTACCTTTGGAACGCGTCAAGCATCCGAATCGTGCCGTATTGACGCCCAGAACTGACACAGGCAGACTCCAAAAAGCTGGAAGATAATAATTAGTAACTTACCTCGGATGAAATCAGTACCCAGCCGCCAGCGCGTGTGACACATCCCGACCGACTCGGGAAATCTGGTCAAGCCGGCCAGGTCAGCTGGGTTCTTCCGAGTCAGCGGACTCTGTCTTGGTCGCGTCAACAGAACGGACGGTGCAGAACAATCACGGTACTTTACTGACAAGTCACCTTTTAACATGTGTATTATTGTTGGGATAACAATAGCCTAATAGTGCATAAGTGTAATGCTTCAGCATAAGCATAACTATGGCTACAATGGATGCGAGGAAAGACACCAAAAATACAAACCGATGAAGGAGTAGAAAGAAGGGGATACACTAAAAAAGTCCACATACACTAGAGTTACAGATTCTAAAATAGCAAGGAAAGACAGGTCCCGCCTAGCACATCACGTCTTCCTTTCTCGCCGAGCGAAAGAGTCCCATCATGTTCAACATGGATGGTCTCTTCTTCACCCCCAAACTCGGCCACGGTACGTTGATTACTCGACTGTTTCCGATGAGTCGAGCACGCCCGTCCACAGGCGTAGTCGGGGTGACCTGAATCGAACTCACTGGCTCGAAGCTGGCTGCGATAAAGTCCCTCCGGACTTTCTCCGTATCAATCGGCGAATTCGTCGGTTGCTTGGATCCCGGAGTCGGTGGAGAAAGCTTGAGCGGTGCTGGCCGTCTCCTGGCCTTCTCCTTGAGCTTCATCTTCGCACCAACACCCGGCGACGTCTGAAACCTGAGGCTGTTTGGGGAGGTATAGGGCCGGGGAAACGCGACGTCAACTAATAAGTGGGGTTTTCGGAAATGCTGCGTGGCACGACGTGGTCGAGAAGGAACGGAAAGGACGGATGCGGTACGTTTACGCGACGGAACGATAGCGCTACCAAACAGCGCGAGATCGTCCCCATCAAGCGAGTCGGCGGGGTGGACCACATATTTTGGATCTAGATCGGAATCTTGGGTCGACATGCTGCCGCGTCTGTGCTCTCCTATCACATCCGTCGTTGAGGGCGACATATTGCCGCCAAAGGTGATCCAATGGAGATCACCTGTTGCATGAGGGCGAGACTCGTCACCCTCTGCAAGGAGATGGGCATACTCCCACTGCTCGTCCTGGTCCCACCAGATACCGCCTTCGGCGTCGCGGTAGATGTCTGCAAGAGTGACAGCTCCTGCGACCTTGGCCTGAGCTTCCATAATACGCTTGATATTCCCATCCATGTCTCCACCGTCAGCGAACTGCATGAGAGCAAGCTCGTTGGTGAGAGGGGGTGGACGCATAGCGTACTTTGCTTTCTTTCGTTTAACGACCGCAGCAGAAGTCGCGGCGGCTTTGGCCATCATTTTGATAGGGGAATTAGGACAAGCTGGTTTAGACCTGCCTCGCGATCGAAGAACAGAGAGCGAACGGAAGCGGGCGAGACCGCGAGGCTTGCGGGTAACAGATTGGGTGGAAACCTTGTTGGCAGCTCTGGGAGACGAGGGAGTGATGGAGAGAGGGAGCGTGGCAGAAATGGGGGTATCAGGGAATTGAAGGAAGACAGAAGTGTAGCCAACGGCGGTAAGATCTGCCTTGAAGTCACGAACGGACGGGGTGGGTATGAATGCAATTGTTGGTGTTGGCACGACGTGGAGGGAAGAGGTGGAGGGGCCACGGATGGAGGCAATTGATGGACAACGGGAAGGACGGCGAGGAGAGGGAGAGGCGGGAGAACCAGGTTGCACGTGAGCAGCCCAGGAAGCGATCGCAGAGAACGTGCTGGACCTGCAGCGGAGTCTGCGCGTGGGTTGGGCAGGGGAAGTCTCGAGGGATAAAGGCGGCGGGGAAGGTAGAGGTCGTAGGGGACACTTTTTCTGGGGGGGAGGATGGGGGAGATTGGTTTTAATAGCGGAACGCAAGTGTAGCGCCATTGTGATGGACAAGTGAATGGAGGGACGGTGGTTATAAAGGTTTCCAGACAATTGGAGACAACGCGAACTGCCACAATATTTGCCTTTTATGGAACAATCACTCAGATACTATTGTACTTTACACAATGCAGATCCACCTTGTAATTGGTTCTCCTAGATGAGTTTCTCATCCCTTCCCTTGATGCCGCCTTGAACTGTCCCGCGAGGAAATCCCCTCGAGTGTCCACCTCCACGCCCATGTCCCGTATGTGGATGAACATTGGCAGCGATTCTACCCCTTCCTCTCCCTCTCGGACCAAAGTTTCCCCTCAGAACTTGAGGATTGTGTAGTTCAGGGTGCATGAATCCTCCGCTTTTTCCGCCCCGTCCAAATCGTATCGCAGGTGGTACCAACGAGAGTGAGCTCATTGATCGTGCGAGCTCGTCTACTCCTCCATATGACAGCGAGGATGGCCGTACGCTCGACTGTCGAGGAGATGGCGGTTTGGGGGAAACCGCTGGTGATCTAGTGTTGCTTCCGTCGTTGTACCGTGCTTTCGGGGTCTCTTCACCCCCCCCTTCCTCATCAAGATCATCGCCTTCCCCATTTTCTTCCCCCTCATCCTCCCCTTCTCCTTCCGCGTCTTCTTCCTCATCCTCACCGTCAAAGTCTACTTCCATATTTTCCTTTCCTGTGATCTTGGTCTCTTGTCCCTGTGAGATGTCCCTCGGCTTCCATGTTCCCCGTATCATACTCGCTCCATCCCCCCATCTCTTCAGGAGGCCACCGACCCCCTTGTTGGTAACAGCAAAGAAATATTCCTTTGGATATGAATGTGCTTGAATGAGATGTAACCTTCGTGCTTTAGGTGTCGAAAACAGACGTGGACACGAAACTAGATGGCAGGCAAACTACGACAACCCCAGCCTGAGTGTCTGGATTGCAACAGATTGACAGAAAAGAACACGCACGATCCTTTCTCCTCTCTCTTTCCGCACCGCAGCGAGTGGATCGTGACACTCCGTCTGATGCTGCCGATAACAAGCGAGATACGTCAACATCAGCAAAGCACTCACGACGACAACGTTTTTGGACAAATCGACATCCTCACCAGCTCCAAAAGCCGCGCATCTGGAAAGACACATCCACACCCTCGCTGCTCACACACGTGTGCATGGTATTTCCCATAGTGAATCTCGAGATCGCGCGAGTTGGCGATCGGGGTGGGTTTGTTGTGTGGCGGATTACACGTAGGGGGCAAGGTGCATAGCAAGGCGCAATCGCGGGCATGTGGGTGTGTGGACGTTCGAGAAGATTTGTACATCGGTACCAACTCTTGATCATGGGCTCTTGCTGGAAGTTGTACTCGAATCTCGTTTGTGGATGAGATCGTACGCGACGATGGCACGTCTGATAAGCGGGGAGAAGCGCGTGGACGCTTGGAGGCGTGCATCGAAACAGGGCGTAGTAAACTCTGCGATGGACGGTTTATCTCCTCCATACCAATGTTGCTGACTTTGAATTTTGCTGTCACACACTGGAGTGACCGTCACATCCCGAACTCTCACTCGTCGGTGTACGCTGAGCGAACTTGTCAAGACGTTCTGTCCAAATGTCATCGAAACGCAAATGGGATCAAGCCGCACCGGATGCACATGCAGACGGTGACGTTCCTTTGAAAGCGACCAAGACCGACGAGGTAAAGTCGGCTTCGGAAGCGGCCGCGGCGGCAGCTGCAATAGCTGCAAAAATCGCGGCTCAGTTCAGTGCAGGAGGGTCTGTGCCGGGGAGCATACAAATTGGCCAGAGAGACCCGCATGATGCCGAGTTTACGCACGACATCGATATCAATGACGTTCGGAACCGGTATGTCTTGACCAAGGGCTCAACGCAAGCAGAGGTACGTTCTCTGCTTTTTGTTTCTTTTTCTTGTGTCTTTTTTTTCCCGTTCGGGTGATGCGTGTCGTTGTGAATCGGGGGATTGAATGGTGGTTGGGACAGGTACATGAGGACACGGGCGCATCGGTGAGCACCAAGGGTGTCTGGTACCCAGATCGATCCAAGGCGACGGAGAAGGACCCCCCTCTATACCTCCACCTCTCCGCATCCTCGAGAGAAGTCCTTCAAAAAGCAATCGACAAGGTCAATGATTTGATTGCTATGGACCTTGGACCACTCGTCGAAGACAAAAAAGATCGACTGCGCGACAAGGTAATCTAGGCTGCTCGTATGTTGTGCTTTCATGACTCACCATTGTCCAGCGGAAGTGGCCAGAAGAAAAACTCCCAGTTGGACTGGAGACAATTCGAAATTTCAATGTTCGCGCCAAGGTCGTTGGACCACAGGTACTGGTGACACAGTGCTTGGGGATACTCCAACTGAATATGCTGTAGGGTGTCTTTGTGAAATATATTCAACAAGAGACGAGCACGCGTGTTCAAATTAAGGGTATTGGCTCAGGCTTTGTGGAGCAAGAAACTGGGAAAGAGTCGGAGGAACCCATGCATATACACATCACGTATGTTTATGTGTCTGACGTTGTCGATTGACCAATGCTCACAATGCTTCAGCGGGCCAGATGAGGG
The DNA here is from genome assembly GCA_038090555.1 of Boletus subcaerulescens. Lineage (NCBI taxonomy): Eukaryota > Fungi > Basidiomycota > Agaricomycetes > Boletales > Boletaceae > Boletus > Boletus subcaerulescens. The sequence goes on along the minus strand of JBBPNA010000144.1, from coordinate 46,414 downwards.
CCAAGTTGCTCGAGCAAAAGTACTGACCGAAGATCTCCTCGAGGTTGTACGTGCAGAACACACAAAAGCCCAAGGGGCCCTTGCACAACAACAAAGTGAACTCCACCAAGCGCAGATGCAGTATGCCCAATATGCCATGGTACGTCCGTGACTATCAATTACCATAGATTAATTCTCAACACCAACCCGTATCCTGCTTTTATGTGCACACAGGGTGGATATGGTTCTGCTCCTCCACCTCCCGATAATGCGCCTCCACCCCCACCGCCCGGAGAACAACCCCCACCACCTCCAGGTGGGACTGCATCTCAACCTGCTCCCGGTGATACCTCCGTAGATGCCTACTCTGCCTACTGGTACGTGTTGGTCCACACAGTCATTGATTCCTTTCATCTGTTCATCCCCTTTTGCCTTGCTTCACACACTATGTCTAGGGCTCAGTTTGGTTATGACGTCAACTCGCCACAGTTTAAAGAATGGGCGGCGAGCCAGCAGCAACAGTATGATCAGTACTATGGGGCTGGTAGTGCACCAGGGGCACCACCTGCACCATCGGATGGTGTTCCGCCGCCGCCGCCGCCGCCTGCATAGTCTCAACTCCGGTTCTGGTCTTGGTGTTAATACTGGTCTTGATCCTAGGTTCGGGGCGGGAAGTCTGATAGTTGTTGTAATGATTTCCTTTCTAGCTTGCTTTATTTCAATGTAAATTCTTTGTGCGTATTGGGATAGGGAGGTTGGTTCAAGTGCGGTCATCCGCGGGCTGATTGAACAGGTTTACGGTTGTTTAATGCTGACACTCCAGAGACCTTGCTGGTCCAGGTATGGGAGGGTTGTTATCTTATTTTGTTGTTATGTGAGCAAGTTCTTGGACCAGTAGTCCAGGTTTCACGTCCTAAATTGTCTGTCGCGTGATCGATTGCAGGAGGTGATCGATTGCAGGAGGTGGACGATCTCCTATCTTCGTTTCATCATGTCTGATTGCGTCGTTTTTTATGCACTGCCCAGGCGAACGTCGTTTCTTATAGCCCTTACGATCACCTCGCATGCAGTTTCATTGAACCTGGCGGTGATAACTACAATTTAATTATGTAGCTCTGATAGCGTATACTATTGCGGAAAAGCCTGAGATTACATTTATTTCCTTTTGTTTCACTTGTGTATACTTGTTGTGAATCTGCAGACTAAACAACGTTGAAGGTAAAGGACACCTGGCATGCGGGCGTATCGCTAGCGGACGTAGGGTGATGCACCATGAGGGAGATTTCCTCAGTCAGCGCCTGATCATCCGGTCGCACGCATGGACGACAAAGGTAGAATCGGTCCGATTCGGTCGGGTATGGCCTCATATCTATGAAGTGACATTCGTTACGTGCACCACCCATCTGCTCTAATGACTCTCACCTACGAAAACGGGGTAGGCATCACCGGCTCCGTTCTCCCATGGACATACTTGGCTGGTGGGGCGGCCGCAGCGACCACGCTCGTCCTCCTCTCTAAGCGGCTCCTCTGGACTCCTACGCACAAAAACGGTATACCGCTTCCCCCTGGTCCAGCTGCGACATGGTTCTGGGAGAGCCCGATGCCAAAGATGCAGTGAGTCCGCCCAGCCCATTTCGACCGCGTGAGCCCCGGGGGCAACTCACCTCTACCTTTGCGTTTGCCTTCCCAGTGTCGCTCACGGCCTCACCGCGTTGGTCGAGCGGTACGGACCCGTCATCTCCCTTCGACGCGGTAGCCACGTGACAATCGTCATTGGCCGGATGGACGTACGTTTCTCTATTCCCCTTGTTCGTCCCAGACCCCTCAAATGCCACCCCCCTTACACAGGCAGCCTCAGAAATCATGGAAAAAGAAGGTGGGGCACTCGCGGACCGTCCTCACCTGATCTCAGCAGCCGATATCTTCTCGCGCGGGATGCGTCTCCTCCTCGAACCGGGAGGAGATCGGTTTCGTCGTCTCAGACGAGCAGCGCATACCCATCTCCAACCCAAGGCGGCGCAGGCGTATGAAGAGATTCAAACAGAGACTGCAAAGGATGTCATTCTTGATGTCCTGAATGACCCGAAGCGACATATGTTACATGCACAACGGTATGTGTTCAATATTACCCAGGGAACCACCTTGGTTTTTCCACCTCGAGTCCCTTTGCATCGAAGCGTGCTGATGGGCTGATTGGGTGCATGTATGCGCGTGTCTCTTAGGTATGCTACTTCGGTCATTTTGCGTGTGACTTATGGTAAAACGTCACCGACGTCCAACGACGATCCCGAGATGGTGCATGTCCGGCAAGTATTGGCGAACTTTGATACCGTGATGCGACCGGGGGCGTATCTCGTGGATCGTATCCCATGGTTGAAATACGTGCCTGGCTATGGTCGACAGCTCAAGAAATTCCATCGATACGAGCTTGCGCTCTTCCGGGACCAGTTGAATCGGGTCAGAGATGATATGGTGCGTGATGGCTCGTGGTCGATGATACGGGCAAACCCATCCCTTCTCTGATTTTACTTTTTGCTTGGACGATTTTAGGCGACGAACATCGCTGGCCCCTCGTTTGGAAAAACACTCCTTGAGCACCTTGATGACCATCGTTTGTCGGACGATGAGATGGCTTATCTCGCCGGTGCCTTCTTAGGCGCAAGCTCAGACACCGTATGTTCTTTCTGCATTCGTGCCATATGCACCCTAATGATCTGATAAATGCACAATTACAGACTGCATCTGGCATCAGTATGATGATCATGGCGGCGGTCTGCCATCCTGAAGCGCAAGCACGCGTCCAAGCAGAGCTGGATGAGGTAGTCGGAAAGGATCGAAGTACGTTGACTTTGTGATGTAGTGTCCTGTGCAATACTGACATGCAATCCAGTGCCAACTTTTGAAGATTGGGATATGCTTCCGCAACTCCATGCATTTATGCTGGAGGCACTGCGCTGGAGACCGGTCGCACCGCTTGGTATGTTTCCTATTCTTACCCTTGCTGAGTTGAAGCAGCGCAAAGGCTCAATATATGCTTACATGCCAGGCTTTGCGCACCGTGCGACGAAGAATATTATTTGGGTGGGTGTTCTTGTTCTTCCTTTGAATCTGCTCAACACGGTTCTGATAATCATGGTGCTATAGAGGGGCCAGTGTATCCCCGCCGGGGCGACTGTCATAGGATGCCATTGGTATGTCTTCCATATTGTGCTGTGCACTCATTCTTACCTCGTGTTTCGACGAATTGATACTTTTTACCTCAGGGCGATCTCGCGGGACCCCGAAGTGTTCCCGGATCCAGAGACATTTAATCCTCGACGTTGGCTTACAGAAGATGGACGCGTCAGGGCGGACATGCATTTCTTCACGTATGGCTTTGGCCGAAGGTACGTCGCACGTTCCAGTTCGCCTTCGCCTTCAAGTGTGAATTTGATTGCGTTCTCGAACAGAGTGTGTCCTGGTCAACACGTTGCGAATCGATCGCTTTATATCAACCTTGCGTTGTTACTCTGGTCGTTCCGCATCTCGGAACGACCCGAGGCGCCAATCGATCTCGGAGCGAGCGGGTTTCAGGACGCGATCGTATTCCACCCCAAGTCGTTTGAGGCGGACTTTGTACCGAGGGTAGAGGAGGAGCGGTTGAGGGAGTTGATGGCGTGAGACGAGAGGAAGATCAAACCGTGGTGCAGAATTAGATGGGCGCGATACATCTACGTGGTTCAAGTTGTGACTAGTAGTATGCTGTATATTGTTATAGCAAGGATTGCTACCGCAGAAAGAGCTAGCTGCAGTTAAAACGTTAACCCACCATGACAACATGCAGTCGAAACACCAGGATGCATATTTTCCGCAGTGCAAAGTCTTTGGACAAGCTTGCGGACGGTGACATCATCTTTCTCTTGGCACTGGATCAACATTTAGGCCTTAGGACTGACCTAAACATTGATCCAGCCTGGTGTCACCGAGTCGCCGCTTCCTGCACATAATTCACATCGCCACATCCCAGCCTCGATTGCTCATTTCTGCGACCCGCAACTGTTCCATCCTGGGACCTAGAGCGCACAAGATCCCTATCGTGTCGGACATTTGCGAGGCAGTTCTACCCGCTCCCGCCTCACCTAGCACAACTTTTTTTGCGCCTCTCCGTGTCCTATCCTTGGCGCTCATCACCCTCATGCATTTCATTCAGCAAGTAAGTGGATACATCTTGCCAGCCTTGACATAGTATCCCCGCATACAGATGGCAGACTGAGTTCACGAGCGAATGTGATCTGGTACTATCCTTTCAAAGCGAGTTGCGATTCATATGGTGCCAGGCGTACATTACCTTGCTGGAAGCAAGGTCATTATGCCATTCAACTTCGTGTGTCAAAAAATCACAGACGTAAATAGTGGATAACTATTCGATAACTACATTTTGGTAATGTTATCTTTTACAGTCGTCGTTGCTCCCTGTATACTTTGAAAATCGTGACAATCGGTAAAGGGGCTTAGTGTGATGACCAGTCGTGATTAATCGGCAACAACAATATTCGAGTGAAATAGATCATGGTCACTAATAGACAGTCGAATTCCAGCAAGGTTTTCAGTCGGCGCGCCGACCCTAGTATCAAAAGTTTTTCTCTTCAGTTGCATCCGTGATCTCCGCCGGAAGTTATACTAGAATGTTTCGTTTATCCCCATTCTGTCATCGCTCGTTTTCCACACGGTGCCGAATCCCCGGGATACATACATACATTCGATACGGGACTCAGTATACAAAGGCAGGTGACATCAGGGCAGAATTCGCTTGCGAATATTATCTTTCTGAGCGCTCTTTGAGTAGGATATAAATGGGAATTTCAGGGAAAGTGCCGTACAAAGGTGTTCCGGTTCAATCAGTGGCTGCGGTAAGCCCTCGCCTAGGTTTGTAAAAGGCTTCAAAACCACAATGCAGTCACGCTCTCCTGATAGGCTCATGGGTCGGTTCTTTTTTTTACCATTTGAACTTATCGAATCCTTTCTGATGCTGTCATACTTTGGGCGTGCGTATACAATGTACATATATGAACTGGTTACAGCTCCCGTCGCGGTTTCAACGCCATTTCCCCCTCCTGCCAATTGACGCACAAGTCGAAGGATGGCAGCCAGCTCACTTGACACACTGTACGGACCGATCTATGGTGCATTATACTTTTCTACTATCATGTCGACCGCCTTTTACGGTGTCACATGCATGCAAACGTGGGTTCCCGTATTGCTGTGACAAGGTGACTCGTTCTTATCAATTGGACAGGTTCTTTTATTATGTTCAGTATGACCTCCATCTCTTGATTTCTTCTGTCGGAATATGACGTCTTCCACTTAGTTATCCGAACGATCCGTTGCGAACGAAGAGCTTTGTAAGCCAACTCATGAACATGTCCAGCGTGTTAATATAAAGTGTTCCCCTTAGGTAGCAGCTCTATGGTACGCCCTTTTTTTTGCTTCGGTTTCCAATTATCCCTTATGCTTCCCGATAGGGTGCTCGATACAATTCATGGTGCTTTGATTATCTCCGGCGGTTGGTGTCTTCGCATGCACACACTACTGCCACCTCTTGTCCTTATTCATCTCATGTCCCCCGCAGCATACAAATACATCATGGCTGTGCTAGTAAACCCATTGTCATTGAATGAGATACCGTGAGTGATTGCTTTAAAACCCTTTTCTCATTCCTCATATATTCCTCAGTGAACTCATCGTAAGTTCCATTCTTGGCGTCCCTGGAAGGCTTACCGACCACTAGCAGGTAGAGATATTGTTTACGGTGCCCATTTATGTTTGGTGCTTGGAACGCTAAGACTCATATCATTCAGGCACTGGTTGCAGTACCTGCACAAGGCTTCTTTGTCTATCGAATCTATATTTGTGCGTGTGGATCTTCGAGTCTTTTCTCCTTATGTGCTTACAAGGTCCAGTTAGCGGAGAGAGCATCGTGCCGCCACTCATATGGGTAGGGAGTCTATATGCACTGCGAGTTCCAGTGTCACTTAAACCCTGTCGTTTAGGTTCCCCTAGCGGCCTACCAGCTTGGTAAGACTTCACAAACCTTCAGGAACTGAGGCCTAATAGATCTTGTTCTGGATTCCAGTGTCAACTATCAGTAAGTTAACATTCATCCCATTCATAGCAGTGATTACTGATCATTATATTCTTAGTTTACGCAGTGAAAGCGTTCTATGGCACGAATGGGTTCGTTCGTTTCTGTGCAGGCGCAATTTACTTATACAAGTTTACAATACGCCTCCAGTGTCCGCGTTGCTGACCTCAGTGTGCTTGATGACGCTTTCTTCATGGTAATTACTTATATATTTCGTGTTCCGAATTAATGACCTCATCATCCGGGCAGGATCTGGCCATTTCGTACCTCTCTGTCGCTGCCGCGACAGATGTCTTGATTGCCGCTTTCCTGACAGTATTGCTTGTCCGCAAGCGGTCCACTGCTGTATTGTCTGGGTGAGCGGGCAATGCCTGTGTTATGTCGCCTGGATAACCCATCTGAATTTTGGTTCACAAGTATGGGGCACATTTTACATCGCCTCACCGTGTTTGCAGTAAATACGGGCATCTGGTCGGCCACGTTTGCCGTCTTGACCCTCATTTTGGTGCGTATCGTTCATTGATGGCACGCTCGCCAGCGTTTTTTTTCAAACCTGACATGAATATCGTAGCTGTGTCTCTATCCACACAACTCAATCTACACTGTGTTTGGTATTCCACTTTGCTCGATCTACTGTAACACAGTCCTCGCCAATTTGAACGCTAGAACGTACATTCTAGGTGACATGACGACACATATTAATTCGTGGAGGACTGGTGGTCCCAGTACCCACCAAGAGGGCGGTGAGACAAAGTTGATACATGCATCAGGTGCGTTTTCACGGCCCAGGTAAATTGAAACCGGATGGCGATTATCCTCGTAGATCATTCGGAACCTGACAGAGGCCTAATGTTCCCGGATGATAATCATAATCAGCCAACGGTATCAGCCATCATCTGACCTGGATGGCGTAGTGTGCTCAATGGCCCTTGTCCGTTCTCTTGACCATGTGCTTGGTCCTTTCCCTGTTCTACACATACATAGATGGTTATGGTGTCTCGAAATAGGGGAAAAGAAACGCGATCAGTTTGGATCCTAATACCACGCCATGCGACGCGTTGCTCTGGTATTCTTTGCTAGTTCGTGCTTGAGCGTGCGTGCCGATTGAAGCTTGTCAGGGGACAGACGGAAAAGAAATGAACCGGACCGGGACGCGCTTAGAAAGGTTGATCCGGGCTGCGTCTGCCAACCTCGCTCAACTTTGAGCGTCCCATCATGAAAATGCGTCGTAGGTTTCTGCGCCTAGGTATGGGAACCGAAAAGTGTAGCTATCATCGTGGAGATGTTACTAATGCTTTTTGCACTTGCAGGCATCATAGATACAATCAGGCCGACGGTCGGCCACATAACCGAGTATCGTAAGCTTCCCTAGGTTGTCTCACTAATATGATGGGCCGAAATCAGTGGCGCAATCCCTGGGTGTTCGTAAAAGCATACAATTTACGTTGGGTAGGGTTTGAATCCCTATCGTAAGTTTATCACGACCAACTGGTTCCGCGCAATATAGTACGGACTGGCTTGTTCCATTTTCAACACTGTTTCCCGTCCCTGCCGCCCAACTGAAGCAGAGCTGAAGCATGTCAACCAACGCGCTCCTAGTCGCCCCACTATTAGGGTCGACGTATGGCTCGATCTACTTCGGTATCGTCATCTCGACCGCATTTTATGGTGTCGCGTGCATGCAAACGTGAGTACTACACATTCCAATGCATGGAGCGAAACACATACTTAGTATTGCTTGTATAGATTCTTCTATTATGTTCAGTTAGGACCACGTTTCTTGCACCCCTTCGTCAGCTTATTATGTTTTTGCGCTAGCTATGAGAACGATCCTTTGCGCACAAAGATTCTTGTAAGTTGATCCTCGAGGATGCCTAGGATGATGCCTGAGTATCGTATCTCTCAGGTGGCGATTCTATGGTAAAGCGCCATTTCCTTCTGTTCGCGACGTGATTGACGCTTTGTTGTAGGGCACTCGATACAATCCATGAAGCTCTTTGTGTCGTTGGTGGTTCGTTTCTCGACATCAATAACATTCAGATGCCTAGTTGATGTTGTTATATAGCTTTCAAATACATTATGGCTGGTCTTGCGAACCCATTTTCATTTTCGACGGGGAATCCGTGAGTCGATCCTTTCAGAATACTATTTCTGCACATTGATATTCTCCGCAGCGAACTCGTCGTAAGTTCTGTACTTGACGTCCCTAGAAGGTTTACTGACAATTTGAAGTTAATGAACGTCTTGACGGTACTCCTTCGTTTTTATGCCTTGAACGAGTGTTGATATCTTCAGGCCCTGGTAGCAGTACCAACACAAGGCTACCTTGTCTATCGAATTTACCTTTGTGTGTCTTGGCACTAGAGTCCTTTCCCATCTACTCACGTTGCTCAGTTAGTGGGAAGAACATTATTTTGCCACTTATATGGGTAAGCAATGTGTATATTTGAGTGGTTTCAGTCTCGCTAAGTCCCTGTGATATAGATTGTTCTAACACCCGTGGTGCTTGGTGAGACTTTATCAGTGTCGGTGTACTAAAATCTAACTGGTTGTTTCCACATATCAGTGTCTTGTCTCAGTATGCTATCGTTGGTCGTATCTGCACTAGTAAATGCTGATGATCATGAAATTAGTTTATGTCACCAGAGCGCTGTATATTGCGGATGGGTTCGTTTTTCTCTTCCTCGGACTACAGTTTGCTTATGCATGCTTCCCACTCATTTCCAGCGTACTGCACGCTGTCAATATAAGTATTTCCAACAGCAAATCATCCGTGGTAGGCATATGCTCTAGGTTTACATCCGAACAGCGACGTTAACATTTACTGCCAAGTTCCAAGCAACCTTGGCCCTCTCTATCTCTGCAGGACTGGATGTCCTAATCGCCATTTTCATGACCTTCTTGCTCGTTCGCCAACTCACTGCCTCCAGATTCGCAAGGTGAGCACGCAACGCTACTTATCATGTCGCTGACCTGGGAATATCAACCTGACTTTTGGTCCCCAAGTACGGCACACATTCTGCAACGTCTCATGGTGTTTTCGGTGAATACGGGTGCTTGGACTGCCACGTTCGCTCTCTTGACCGCCATCTTGGTGCGTTGTCGTCTGTCATTGGCACGCTCGTCTTTCATACCCCTCGATCCAAACGCAATAGCTACATCTCTTTCCGTCAAGTTGGATCTGCAGCGTGTGCATGATTCCACTTTGCTCGGTATATTGTAATACCCTTCTTGCCAACTTGAACGCAAGAGCGTATGTGATGGGTGCGGGGGCAACGCACAATGTTGATTTAGACTTGTTCTTGGGGCATTCTTCGTGGGTGTCCGGTGGAACTGAGGGGGATAAACAGGGTGGGGAAGCGGGCATTACCTTTGCTGCAAATCAGGTAGGTTTTCGCAGTCCAAGTGAATTCAGCTGTCATGGGCTTATCGAATGGCGATTTTATCACCTGGAAGGCTATGGAGATGACAACCTTGCCAGACGCGGATCGCTCCACTCAGCCAGTTGTGTGACTCGGACTTTGACGATGAAAATATCTTCTAATTGTCGATATTCGAGCACATCTTCCAAACCATTCCTTGTCGGATTCAATTCGTTCCTTCACCTAACTAGAGTACTCTTGAGGTATTTTGTAACCTCCGTTTAATCATTTGCTCCCACATCGCTATACCCAGGATGATCCTTCAACGGATCATTGATGCATTTATCAGGATACGATTGGAAGCAAATATTCAAATGTATTATGCAACGACAAAAGTCGAGATCACCTCGCGTTAGGCTCGTCAGATACTACCCCGACTAGGCACGATCGATGAATGCCACTTTCCCCTTGCAAGTCTTCCATGATCACCACCATCCAGGGTTACAGCAGGGCCCAGGCTAGAGTGAACGATTGGTGCGCACGAAGTACTATCGAATGTTGCAGGTCTCGACCTCTAACCGAAGCAAGTGACTTCTTCGGGGCCACTTGAGTCGCTCCTTTCTTCCGTTCCGACTCATGGAGACTGCCACGTGGAGATACGTAGAGGAAAGAGTTTAACAAAAAAAGAATTACAGACCACCACCAGCTAGACCAGCGGACTACATCAATTCTCTCCCCTGCCCAGCTTCTCCAGCGACCGAACACCCTGCTCGAACCACTCCTCTCTCGATATCCAAAAGTCGTTCCGGTTCTTCATGATATCGGCGAGGACAGCACCACCGAGGAAGACCATGTGTTTTCGACGCGGAGGGTCTTCGATACGGATTTTGAATTTCTAGCGTGCACCACGAATGCGATCGGTCATCTTTGGACGGGAGGACGACATCGGGTGACTTACATTCAACCGCGACGGGTCTCCGTTGAGCACCCGTGTTAGATAGAGCTGTTTCATCTCCTTCTCAAGACGGCTTGGAAGTCCGGGATACATACTAGACCCGCCAGAAAGGACGATGTGTTTGTAGAGTTCTGTGCGGATATCTACAGCGGCGGCCTGGATTGTTTGGAAAAGCATCTCTGTGGTTCAGGCAAGTTAACGCGCCGAAAGAAGCAAATGAATGGAGGGTCGAGGATGGGGGAATGGAAGATGAGACGAACCTGCGACACCTAGCTGGTCGACGTCAACCAGGTGTGGTTGGAACATACACTCTGGAGCTTCAAATCGTTCTGAGCCGACTTTGATGATCCGCCCGTCGGGAAGCTGATGCACAGATGAACAGCGTCCCATGATTCAATGATAGTCAATCTCGCACCGTATAGCTTTCAACAAGGACCGTGGTTTCTTCTGCTAGCCTTTGATCGAGTTCGAGATCGTAACTAGTACGGAGCGTATACACAAGCGACAAGACGTTGATAAATAGTGTCGCTTACCTGACATAACATAGCTTTTCCTTGATCTCCCGTACAGTTTCAAAATCGGCAGTTCGATTGAAGGCATAACCACGCATAAGCAAGAGTTTGATCAAGTACCGCGTCACGTCTCGACCAGCGATATCCAGACGGCGGATGAGATGTGGGATGGAAAAGCCCGAATATACAGGTATGATGTGAGTGACACCATCACCCGAGTCGACGACGACGCCTGTCGTCAGACCTGCCCGAAAATACATCCATCCTAACCCTCATGCACGATCATGCCGCGCTGAAGCACCCACCTTGCGCATAGAGTGTCAACACGGCCTGAATGGCTACGTATACGCCTTGGAAGCCGTATTCTTCGAACATGACTTGAACCATCCTCTGCCTGTTGGCCTTTGGGTTCATCGGTGGTTCGGTGAGCAACACTTTGCGCCCGCGGGGGTCGACTTTTAGTTTCTCGTCAAAGGTGTAATCCCAGAGATGTTTCATGTCCTCCCAGTTACGGACGATACCGTGTTCCATCGGTTGGGTAACTTGGAGGTAATTACGGTTCTCTGCGGCTTCGTCACCGACCATGATGTCTTTGATGGCTGCAGAGCCGACACGCTCTTCGGCACGCAGGATTGGACGACCGATGATGGAGGGAAAGACTGTCGTACTCGTTGAATCAGGATCGTACGCCACAAAGTGAGCTACAAGGAGGGCGCACCGTGTTCGGGAAAGTTGGATCCTGCATAGCCAACCTTGACAAACTGCGGAAGACGTGTGGGTGGAGTGAATGGGTGTCTGAGGAGAGTCGGGTACTCACACCTGTTCCATTATCGACGACAAGAGGTGGATCTGAGTCCATGTTGAGCTGGGATCTTGTGAACGTGATTGTGTAGCGATGGCTGATCGCAGTCCCAAGGTGTGTTTACATCGCTTTGGTCTTGTGGCAGGGTGATACATACTATTGGTTCATTACAATGTCTCTACGTACTCTGTCGTCTGACGTAGAAATAATAAATGTAATCAAAGTAAGAGCACGCCAAGCGTTCCGCCCAGTGCCGCGCCAATGATTGTGGCTTTGATACTCGTGCCCGAGTTTGGGGTCGATGAGACAGTGGGAAGTGGGGTGAAGGTCGGCGGAGAGCTAGAGATAGGTAATGATGGTGACGGCAAGAACGAGGATGTTGCACTGCAGAGTTACAATGAATTTCTTTTTTTGAATGGATGGTAGGTCGACAGGATTCGTACCTCGCATTTGTAACAACGAGCGTGATCGATTCAATGTCGAATTGAGTGGGCAGATTCCCTGGTAGAAATGTGACGCCTAGAGTGGTCGTTTGTGATTCTGGTATATCCACTGCGACAATGAGACTGATCGACGTGTTCAGCTCTTTAGTTATCGAGACATCGGTAGGTTCTGCGGTCAGGGTAAAGTTGACGGTTGCGTTTGAGGAAGAAGTCGTTCGAAGGTATAGCGCAGAAGCTGAGTACGGTTGTGAGGACTTGGCTGAACGCCAAGCAAGCAGATTACCTCTGAAGTTGAAAAACATTTGTGGTATCACGTTGCCTGCTTGTGGTATAGGGCCATCGGTGTAGACTATGGTAGTTGCGGGTATAATGTCGTTGGATACCTGCCTGAGGGCTGGCAGTGAGTGGTTCGAGGGTAAGGAATTCGGTGAGACTTACCATGGACTTGTGCAACCTGCCAGGATGGAAGAAGAGGTGCACAAAGGTGGGTTATATATGATGTCTGGATTTGTGCTGGAGAGGACGACAGTTTGTCTCGCCAAGGCTGGCAGGAGCAGACCAAGGGTGAGACATATCCGCGAGAGAGAGTCTGGCATTGTTGGAGGTGAAAGATCGGTGCAACATGGAGTACATAACTCGTTGCCCAGGAACTTCGGATATATATGAAGCTCATTCGGTGCCTGTGTTATTTCCGCACGTCAGACGCTGAAGAACTGACCGCTTGGGGTGCGCGTGTGTATCGCCTCGGCAGCCATCCATCATCAAGTGACTTGGTTATTATTTCCTTTGTTTTTTTTGTAGCTCTTGTTTTCTTGTCTAAGCGGAGTAAAGTCTAAGCGGAGCTTGAATGGCAGCCGACGTGCCGTTCTAAAATTAGTACACTTGGTCTCCGCATTTTTCCTCTCCTCGTTGCTACGGCCTCCTCGTTCCAGAGGGTCATCCATTCTTTTGCTTATTCGCTCCTTTAATACTGAAATGTGTGCTCATCGCGACTTTTTGTACAAGCGTTCTCGACACCTTGCTGTCCGGGCAACCCCGTCAGCGTTGGGCGGGTCCCTCGGTGACAAAATCCCCCCCGACACATCTGCCCCTTCCTCTGCTGATGGTACGTCTCCTTTGCATCGTTCTGACTTCTCCGTATCTCACCATTCCCATAGCTAAAACTCCTGGCCCGATCGACCCACTCACATCCGCGGCGTCAAAAACAACTGATACCCCGACACCCTCCTCTTCCCCCGCTACCTCATCCTTGCCCACTCCAGCCACTTCCTCCACTTTGTCTTCCTCTTCTCCGATCATCTCGGCATCCTCATCAACCTTGCCGTCCTCCTCCGACACTCCCACAACACATATCACTGCCGCTTCGACTCCGTTGACTGTCGCCGTGAGCTATTCTTTACCCTCTATCGAACTTGTCATGTCTAAACCTCTCTAGTCTTCAACTCCTGTCAATGCGCCCCCTGTCAAAACCACCCAAGTTTTCCCCAGCGTCATGTCGACTCCTACCACGTCCGCTCTGTCCCCCTCTGCTACCCCTTCCGCTGTCTCTTCTAGTGGAGCCAAGACAAGCACGATTGTAGGCGGTGTTGCTGGCACTCTCGTTGCTATTGCTGCCCTCGCCCTTCTCCTCATGTGGTGCATGGTGCGCATCCCATGGCCGTCGCGTCAATATCCCTTCTTACTGAAAACATCTATTAGCGCCGTCAGCGAAGTCGGGATATTGATGATTTTGACGCCCAGGCCTTCAAGCGTCAGTCCGCTATTCTCGTCGATGACCCTCCCGAGCCCCCACGGTCATACAATCCTCGTCCACCAACCATGATTGAGCAACACAATGCATCCCCTGCCCTTGCCGCACAGGGCGCATATAGCGGTCAGAATTTCTACGGTGACTACAGCGAACACAGTCAACAACCTCCCTATGCACCTGAGATGAATCAGCTCGCTGCCTCTCCTCCCCCACGGGCTTATGGAGCGCCATCGATGGGTTATGGTGATTACAACGACCCTCAGCAGCGAATCGTTAGGCAACCTTCTAACATGGGACGCCCTGCTTACGACCCTACGCAGCAACTCGCCAGACAACCCTCAAACGCGCAATATCTCACGCGCCAGCCTAGCTCTGCCCCTGGGTATTCCCCTCCCACCGCACCTCCTACCTCGTTTGACCCGAACGCTCGGTATATCGATCTCAACCGCTCTAGCATCTCCCCATACCAAGCTGCACAATATGCTGACATCTCGCGTCAGTTGGGCACCACCAACCCCAACTCACAAGTTCCCCATGAATCCTTCGACATACTAGAGGGTCCTTTACCGAGTCCATTCGATGATCCTGCCGAAGGAACTTCAGTGCCAGATGCCTCCTCTAGTATTCGTCTGGACCCAACCCCACTTGGCCCGGCTACCGCAGCCCCTTCTCCACAAGCACAGGGGAACACTACTCTACCTCATCAACGGCCTGTCACCCTCTATGAAGAGGGCGACGCCTACGGTGGAATCTAAGCACTTCCTATGCCGTGATTTATGTATGTGTTTTACTGGTGCTATGCTGTTTCGAGCATTGTACGGTTTTGTCTGATCTACTTATCGCTGTATTATCTTTGAACCTCTCTTTCGCCGTCAAATACCTTTGCATGTGTGCATGCTGGTTTCTGTCGTTGTTCCGCTGCGACGCCAGACTGGTCTGCTTGTCGCATTCCTCTTGAACTTTGCTGGTTTTTCCTTTCCTGTTTCTCCTGTGGGGTGTTTACCGTTGTCCGACTACCCCATCTGCCCTCTTCCACCACGACTGACAACGATGACCCTCTTACCTGTGAAAGACCTCATTCATACGATGGATGGGCTTTTACCTCACCGGTTAACGAGCCTCATCTCGTCGATACCATCTATAATCTTGAACTTTTCACTTTTTTTCTTGGGATTATTCACCGCCTCCGATGCATGTCTCTCTTTACTTTTTATGTTGATTTTTGGGGCTTGCTTTCCGTGTTTTTGTCAATATGGTCTCCTATGAGGGTATGTTTGAACACTTCAAGTCTTGCTCGAGCATGGGCATATCCTATTTATTATATACCCATGCGCACAGGTTTCTAGAATTTCATCTAAGCAACATTGTTATTTACCAGCAAGAACGGCGATCATCGACCAGCGAGGCCCCATGACTGTTCATGATGGATCTGAATTCATGAGTCATGAGTTAGTAACGCTTAGTGTGATGACCAGTCGTGATTAGTATTGCAATGCAAAGCTGAACTGTTGGCAGTGGTGGCCAACCTGTCTCTGGAGAAATCAAAAGCTGAAGTCAGTTCCATTCTTGCAAGGGACCAGGGGATTGTTTTTGCCGAAGTTAATGCCTTCCGAAGCCATCCCGTCTAAAAGCTTACTCGGATAATCAAAAATGTAGTAGGCAGCGAGGGGATATCAGAGACCCCCGAAAATGAAGAAATAACGATCTTTGACCCACATTCGCGGATTTTGACGACATGTCTTGTTGTTCCCTCGACAGCAATTCAGCGGTGACAGCTTGTCGCTGGCACTGAGTGGCGGTGGTACGAGATCTTGGGCTCAGCTCCGGGCCATTGCGACTCGCAGGTAAGATCAAGAAAAAATTGTGATTCAGGTTAAACAGTACTAGGTCGCTCAGTTTTTTTCGACTCGCTGCAAATACTGTGCGCAGGAGTCGCGGCGACTGGTTGGCACTTGCGCGTATGATGTTCAATGACTTTGAAAGCGCTATACCATTGGAGGTCAGTATACTGCGAATCGACAACTAACCGCAGGTGGAATAATCCGTCAGTCTCTGGTTTCTCTTTCGATTGATGACACCGACGACTAACTTGAAAAGACTCAGATCGGATTGACAGCATTTACAGACCAGATGGACGCGCCAACGTGCTGCCATACGAGAGATTCCCATGGTGCACTGTTCCACAACGACGATCATTGCAGGAACATCTCAGTTCATTGAGGACGTCCGAGGCCGTATTCTCCCAAGTGTTATTGACCCCCCATAGACGGGGACGTGAGGCTTCCCTTGCGTCTTTCCCGTTGCAGCCAACTTGCAGGTTAGCTAGTAGCTGGTCCCCGTTCTAGACGGTCCTCGCCAAGAGCGGGCGACGCGAGCGGTCAAACGCAATAAGCAGATTGGCACATGGAATCGGTGAGCCCTGCTGGCTGTCCAAAGCGAATACACGTTTACTTGCTACTCACCCATGGCGGAAATGGGAATAAATAAATAAATATTGTCATGTCCACCCGGGTCGCAGGTGAAACGCTAGAGTACGCGGACGCCTGGGCGGAGCCAACGCTTCCCCGTGGTCACATCAGAACTCGACGTACGTTCGTTCCACGACGCCATTGTTATTGTTCCCGTGCGAAATTCAAATTCATCTCGAGGGAGCCAGCCAGCGACACGTTTCGTCCGTCTCTGGATCTTGTTTCGGCGGTCGATCGCACTGTGTGCCGGAACTACCGAGCGAGGGCAAAGGGCTGCTTCCTCGCTGCCTCCATGCGTTGCTATCGGCAAAGGGGGGGAAAAAAAAGAGAGGCCGGGATCAGAAAACGGCTGGGTCCTAAAAGGCCGATCAATCAGCACAAGTGATATTCACTGGGCAACGGCATCCATACGCGTCTCGTTTTTTTCGCCTTCGTCGTCTATCGAGGAACGCGAAGACAACGCGCCAGCCACTTCTGAACGAGTACTTGAAATTCCCAAGGGGATGGGACGCTACCCGGTCTTTAAATTGTACCGCCTACGACGAAATGATACTTGGCGGGTCGTCGTCGCCACAGAAGAGCGGGCGTTCTCCGCCGACGTTTCGAGGGCCTGAAACACTCAGCGCAATGCACTTTAAACTAGGCTGACCGCTGGGCACGGGTGGGTCGACCTCCGATCAGACATATCCATATCCCTCAACTAGAGACGTACTCAGTTCATAAACCACTCTCCCTGAAGCGAACGACCTTGACTGAACCGCGTGTGGATCTCTAAACCGCTTATTGGCCAAATCTAAGCCTTGGACGAGACACAGAGACGATGGATCTTGTACAGAGCGCCCATGATCGTCGTGGTCGGTGACATGGCCATGGGGTATGGGCGAGATAATTCTCACCGCTTCGACTGGGTGTAACGTATGCTGCAAGTATGGTATAGTGGGTGTCCAGTCGTCGCTTGCGTTTCGTCACCAATGACGTGCTTGTAACCCAATTGAATGTACGTGTCCCGTTGCAATGGTAGACTGTGACGAGATGAAACACACTACAGTATAGACAATTGCGGGGGGCGACTCAAGACGGCGATTCTGCGCCATAGAATAGAGTGAGAACCGAAATGTCGCCATTTCCAGATTGTGCTTGGGCTTTGCCATTTGCAACAAAGTTCAAACCTTGTTCGAGATCCAGTGGGACCAATCACTATGTCAACAAGCGATTTTTCGTACATGGGACCCTTCGGGGAATGGAAGATCCTTCAACTGTCACCATCCGCGGCGACGTCCTCCTTTGCCCCACTTCTCCAAGAGAAAGAGTGACATGTACTCATATACCTCCCTGTTGGCACCTCTTTTGGTGATACTATGATCGCTGCACACAGGAGATCATCAGCGATTGGCGACAAAACGAAAGAGTGTGCAGGTAACCTGTCGGTAAACATTCTAAATCTGAAATTGCGGGCTTGTGCTGCTGTGAGCATGTCGAGCAGGTGTGCAGAGTGAGCCAGGTGAACATTGTCATCTCCGCTCCCATGGGCAAATAGAAAGTCTATGTTCTTGAACCCTTCCACGTGCGAGATGGAAGCATTGATGTATCCACCAGGGTTATCGTCTGGAAGGCCCATATAGCGTTCTGTATAAATCGAATCTGCAGGACGTGAATTATCTTGATATTTTCCAAAAAGGTTCGCATACCGTATAATCGCCAACTTGTGACGGGCTTCAAGTCGAACTAAGCAACAAAAAGGAACCAATTCACATCCAACTCACCGCTATAGCCATAGACAATGTATGAATACCAGCATCAGCTTCAGCGACCTTGGAAGCCATGAACCCTCCATAGGACTAAAGTGGACAGCGATGAGAGTCTGGTAGTTTACGGAACAAATGGTCTTACCCAACCCCATATACCAATGCGTTTCGGGTCTACGTAGTCCTTGCCAGCCCAGATACTGGTAATAGTTTAAGTGGGCGGGAAAAAAAAAAAAGTAGTACAAAATACACACCGTGCAGCGTTGATTTGATCCCAAGTTTCCCAGAACCCCATGTTGTACCTAACAGGATTGCGCAATCGACGGCCCTTGAATCCGGTCCCACGCCCATCGACGACGACGACGACATACTGCAGCGTGCAGACGAGGTAATCATGCCAGTCACGCTGGTACACAACGTCGACTTTCTGACTCTCAGGACCACCGTAACTAGTGACAATCAGAAAAACATGAATGCAATCCAGGACTTGCACTTACACGAGGAATAAAACTGGGTACTTCGTGCGTCCAGAATCGTCCATTTTAGGCGGCCGCATTTCCTTCACGTTGAGCTCTGAGATCCGGTAAGCGACGGGGTGTTTGAAATCGGAACAAACGGTTCACCATAATCATCGCTATCAATCGTCGAGTACGTGATGGTTGCTGCTTCAAATTCTCCAAGGGTTGTATTCAATGCGGCGTTATCAGCGAGGACATAATCAAAGTCTGCAAATCGAACAGTGAACCACACTCGAGTCTTCTTGAAACACCGAAATTACCTGGGCTGCTGACGTCCACCACCCTTTGCCACGGTACATTCGGACCTGCGTAATTGAGTAGATAAAAGCCCGCACCAGGTGAAAAGCTGGCGGAATAAGAAGACGGCGTCGAGTTGTCGGTTAGGGGGGTCGGGGGAGCCACTGAGTCAGTCTTCGGTGATGAGATCGGAACTGAGTATAGATGACGTTCAATAGATGGACGCGCGGCTTGGAAATAGCTGTTTGAATTGATTTCTTTAGTATCATGTGCCAACTAAGCAAACGGACATTAAAATCTTGGAGCTCACATCAAACCCCGTTGGGCATCCACCGCTTGAATACCGTTTGTGACCTCCCACGTACCAGAAGTAAGGAAACGCGGTGTTGAGGAAGTGGCTGGGTCAAAGAGGGCAATATGATTATACCCATCTTGATTGGGCACGATGTCCAGGTAGGCGGGAGAATCGCCAGATCGCAGGCTCGGTGGGACCGGATAGATATTTTGGCCCTGCGAATGCATGGATCACATGAGTTCCAGGGTATCCATCAGCTAAAGGTTACTAACCGCATCAATCCAACCCTCATCACCCTCCTCGCCATCGATGCCAAGCTTTCTGACGACTTTCCCAGTCGCAATTCCGCGGGGACTTGCAACGCCCAAATCAAAAAGCACAACGTTGCCGTGGTCAGCAGCTCTTGTGACTTCCTTCAACACCATCGTTGAATTGTCAACCCAAGCAACCTGGCTGATGATGCTGTTGTTTGAAGGGAAACTATTGGACCATTTCAGGTCAACCACAGTTCCATCGTCTGCATCGGTGGTCGGTGCAGACTCCGACTGACTCAAGTAAGCTTCGAGATCAAAAACGTGCACTGATACGAGTGGGTTGTTGTAACCTGGCTTTGGGTATTTAATCACGACATCTTCCGTATACGGGATAACGGCATAGGAATCTTCAGTTGGGTTATAGATAGGAAACCTGTATTCCTCGACAGCAGTTTCGTCGAGGCGAAGAAATGCGATTTTTGATGAGTCAGGAGACCACCAGAGCGCATAATCTTGCGACAGAACTTCTTCCTCGTAAATCCAGTCCGGTACACCGTGGAATAAGGATGCATTGCCACTCGTGGTCACCCGGATGGATGAGGTCGATGCACTATAAGCTAGGATAAATCGCAAATCTGTAAACCTCAAAGAATACTCACGATGGCGACGGAAGAATGTAAAGATCATTAGCAGCAACGAAAGCAATTGATTCACCGGTAGGCGACCAGGTTGCGTATGCCGTCACTGGGGGATCGGTAGGCGGAAGAAGCGGAAAGGTGACTTTAGTCTCCAGACTGTGAACGTAGTAATTCCCAAAACTCGAGTATCTCCATTGCTGGTGCTGATTGAGATTCGAAATATATATATGGAGAGCTCGTACGTACCTTGTGATGATTCGCTTTGACGAGGATATACTTCATATCTGGAGAAAGCTTCCAGCCGGTCGAATAAATCACCTGACCGTTCTCCTGTCTAGAATTCAGTACAGGTGTGCCTAGAAAAGGAAGCGAAGTTTTACGTCTCTGATGTCAGCAAACGAGACCAGCGAAGTGGTTGTATTTGTCTTTAGGTCAACAAGTTGAAGTTGTCCGTTCTGACGGGTTGAGAAAACTCCATCTCCGGCTAATGCTACGTGAGTGACGAACAACGATGGATCATTGTCTGCGCACCCTCAGGGACCCAGTGAAGGTCTTGAACATGCTTGCTGAATGTACCATTGAATATGTGATCAAGAGCTACCTTGCGTTCTCTTGATGCATGGTATGGCTTCCCATAGTAAAGGTTGGTTGCCGCAAACACGCCAATGCAAGCCGACAGAAATACTAATGATGCCAGAGAGTATACAAGATACCTCAGAGCAGTCGGTCGCTGAACGCGAAGTAGATGTTAGCTCCGAGGTATTACGCTGCGCAAGGTACTGACTTTACTACCTCCCACCCTTAAGCCATTCCCTGGCTCAGAATCATTGAATCCATCAGGATCAAGTGCTCCGCGTTCATGTTTGTCCAGAAAACGGTCTTCATCCCCCTCCTCTGAACTTGGGGGGTCAAATGGGCCGTCGCCATAGTAGACGGGCGGTCGCACAGCAAGCGCAGGGCGCCGAACGAGAGGTGGCTGAGAGGGGGTTTCTACGAAATCTTCATGGGTATCATTGTCAGAAACGCGTTCGTACGTTGGCTTTGGCATTGTACGCCCCGTTCTGAAGGATGGTTGAAGCGAAATAGGCAATCGAGTGATCGAGATGTGTTACGTAATCATAATCACGTGGACAGCTTCCCTAACTGGTTGAAACGAGCTAGCGATTCGCATTGCTTGGTCCAAGGCCTGGATGCCCTCATTGCCCTGGGGCCGCCCTACAACATGGCACCTCCAAGACAGAATAACTGGGACCCTGTGCTACTTGTTTCTCAGGTAAATTTCCTTCTTGCTGCTATGTAAACTGCTTACGCTCTTCGCCAGATCATATCCATACAGACTTTGCATTACCTGACGCTTTGCGTCCTTATCCCCCCACTGCTCACCATCTTTGCGGAGCCAACTTCTCTGATGCATGAAGGAGGTGCTGCCAGTGTTGGTATGTAATTCCCATTGTCAATGTGCCTCACCAGAGTAATACAGTATCACTAGGCATGGTGATGGATTGGAGAGAAATGGCCGGCCAACCTACTGTCCGCGGCGTCCAGGGTGAGGAACGATGGAGCTCCTATTATGGCGCATGGAGTGGCGGCAAACAAGTGGGTAGTGGGTGGGAAGACGGCCGATGGGACGGACGGACAGACCCTATGCGAGGTTGGGTCATTGCGGCATCCTGGTTGATTGCTTTTTCGGCAGAGTACGTGTTTCATGATGCGTCATTTCATGCTCTAACTCTCCTATCAAACAGTATCTACTATTTGTGCGCTCTCATACGGCGGCCGCGCTTCATCTTGGACTTTGCATTAACATTAGTGTTTAATCACCTGGTGCTCACGACATATTACTCGGCTTCCATTCCTACTTCATTGTTCTTCTGGCTTGTCATGTTTGCAGGGTCCGCTTGGACGGTAATAGTGGCGGAGCAACTCTGCGTGAAGAGAGAAATGACGGAAGGTCTGGTTGTGTCTGCTCCGAGGGATGAAGCCGATGATATGGAGATGGGTGGGCTTCTGCGTAGAGACTAAGTGAGTAACACGCTTCTTTTTACGATGTGTCCTCCAGATCTTATCTATTACCACAGATGTCATTACACTGTACCAGTCAATCGCATATACTGTACTTGTGGCTAGGTGTTTCAGGGTTGAACGTTCTTCTAGCTGGCGGCACGGTTTCTCGGACATGAAGTCATGGCGATGCGATGCCAAACCGAAATGTCAGAAAGGCCCCTTACCGACAATTTCAAGCTCAAGATTCCGTCTTTTCACCAACGTGTGTGGGTTTCTGATGTGCGGCGCCGACTGCGCACGTCTTTGTTCAACATGATGTGGCGCCCCTTCACTCAGCTGTTGTGTCCCTATGTTCGTTAAGCGTCAGTTAGCAAGGTATGCATCCCTTCAACTTTTGACGTCATTTCATTTCATTGATGGTTGCTTCCAAATGTCCCTTCCTCATCTCCGTTGACGTGGCTGGTCCACTCGCAATTCCGCAAGTGTTCCTCAGCAGGGTGATGATTCGTCGCGAGCATTGTTCAAACTTAGTTGACTACCAGGGAAACCATCATCTCATGGGCCTCCACCATCGAGGCCACCCTGTCAGGCAGACACAACTTTGAGCTCCGTTCGTCAGCAACTTAGCGCTTCCCTTGAAAGTTTTTGGCATTGACACCTTAATCAGGTTCGGAATATTGGCTGATCGGACCAGCATTTATGCGTATGCGCCACTCGCATGAACCTTCCTACCTGAAACCACATGTTTCTAGGGTGGCAATGCCTTGTCTTTACCACAAAGTGCTTTAAAGGGATTTTTTGAGCTCAAAAGCGGTCGGATGACCATGGTGGTCGAGGTGCGCCACTAACGTTACGTACAAGAGTCAACTGGAAACAACATTCAATCTACGTTTGACGTTTGAGTGTGGCGTCTCACTATTGCGATGCAGCACCGTTGTCGGCTGTTATGCTCAGCTACATATGTGGCGCCACCAGCAGGGTGCCCGAGTCATGGTTCAAACGTTCAGGAGAGTCGAAACGAAAATTGTCCTGTCTATAAGAGGGTAAACGTTTGCCCTGATAGAGACCATCGAGAGGAGATTACTATCAAGTCTGATCTAATCCTTCTTCGCTTCTGACGAATGCTGTAGATTATCATACTCTGACTGAGTGTTATACGGTCTCAGACGGAGCTTGTTTGTGTTGTTTGTTCCTGCATCAGCCCCCAGATGGCCGCCACCATCGGATCTACCGCAAAGTTCGTCTGTGCGTTTCACCTCGAGACTCGAGAGTGGCGGAATTCTACTCCGAGTCTATGAACAGGAGCAGACTGCGGTGGCGCCACGCATTAAGAAGCTCACAGACCCACACAGCACCGTGAAATTGTGTTGTAATGAGCTTCGCATGTGTTGGTACAAAGCACAAACGGGTAACCTACATAGGCCCGCAAATATATGAGGAGCGTATTGTGCATAATGTTATGGTCCATCAAGCCACCAAATGACTTGTGGCAGAGTCTAGACTCGTTGAGCCTGCAGGATGAACTGTCTCGACTCCCTTGTGCAAGGAGAATTGGCCAGGATATGGTGCAATCCTCGGCCCCGTGACGATGGATCTGAGCAGCATCAGTAGGAGTCACCTTCGCTGCCGATAGAACAGCCCGGGTCTCGAGATCTCATGAAGTGCGTGGTGGGTGTGAGAGCGAGGCACGTCGCTTCATGGTGCCAGATGGGGAGCAAGAGGCTGCAACCCACTGCCTCAGGACAGCGTTGCAGCCGAGTTGAGATGTGGCGACAGTGGGCACTCGCCACCGCGCATTCCGAGATCCGGGTTTGCGATCCCTGCTGTGAGCCTTACCTCAGGGATCTGGCCCATAGATCCGACGATTTCGCTGCCTTGTAGAACGACGACAAACACGACAATCTGGGGTACCTCTCTGGTGGGCTCCATTCTCTGTGTCACATCGTTCCCCTTTTTTTCATAATTGGAGGGGGCAGCTTTTGGGAATTCATGCTGGGATGGCGGGGCCTGTTTCTAGGACCTACGGTTTATTACCCATGCGATCAGCTCAGTTCATTACGAGGGTGGCTTGGCGGACCGGCGGTCATCCAGCCGCGTCTATTTGTAGCCTCATCATTGTGCGTGGTGGTCAGGGCCGCGTCAAGATGCTCCCAGTTGTCTTTCAGTCGTGAGCTGAATTGGCAGCATGGTGTTCATTATGTATTCCGTCAGAGAGAAAGAGGCGAGGAAGCGGATCACCAGCTGAGATTCGCTAAGAGGGATGTCAGTTCCTGGGTATACGCGAAACCACATTGCCGTAATGAGCGGGATCTAGTAGCCCACTTGTAATTGTTCCGCCACAACCACAGGGGGGTTCGTACCACTGTAGTTCAGCTCGCACCGTACCAACCAGATCCGTGGTCATTTTGGGTCAGCGTAGACGTAAACCGGACTGCTGGTTTTGACAGGTCTGTCTCTGGGAATCGGCCCAAGCCATGCTGCTTGCTCAGCTTATCTGAGTTTACTTTGGCCGAGTATAGTTACCAAGTGTCCCCTC
Source organism: Boletus subcaerulescens (assembly GCA_038090555.1). Lineage (NCBI taxonomy): Eukaryota > Fungi > Basidiomycota > Agaricomycetes > Boletales > Boletaceae > Boletus > Boletus subcaerulescens. The sequence goes on along the minus strand of JBBPNA010000144.1, from coordinate 21,795 downwards.
TAATCATAGTCGCACGTCAGAACATCACAAGGAATTCTCGATTGTGCTTTTTTTTTCTATCCGGGAAGCGTTACCGAGGGGTATATTATTGATACCGTCCCGTTACACTAACCCTGCACACATATTTGTACACGAGGCACTATAAATCACTTAAATACCGACCGTGGCGAGTACTTGTCCCCCCGCTTTTCTCCTCTTCGCCAGCCCCCCGCGACATGGACGCCTTGAAAAATGTGCTTTCCCCTCTGGGCATGAACACCAATGCCATTCAGGACACGCTGGTACTAGCCCCATCCACTTCCAAGTTCCCCCCGCCCCATACAAACTGAGCTTTCCACCACAGAAACTCGTCGTCATCGGAGGGACTGTCGAAACAGCGAGAAGAGCTTCCATCTCTGCCTGGAATGGCTTCGTCGACTGTATGCTCGTAGTTCCCTTCGTAGTCAAGCCTAGTCACTGAGCCCTTTCCCGCAGCATTCTTCCTGACCGCGCACTTCAGTCAGGAAGACTACCCATATGACTGGTGAGTAGCGTCTTCCAAGCCTGGGAGATTTCGGACTGATGGGCCACAGGTTGATGCATTGGTTATCCAAGGCAAGCTGGTTCACACTATCCCAGCTTCTGCGACGCTCATGTGCAATTTAGCAACCTGCGTGGGGCCGTAGTCGCGAATTTGAAATAACGACGCGTACCACCAGTCGCAATGGTCTCACGCAGTCAACTACCGGTGATTTGGAAGATGACGATGAGGTTGAGGACGAAGATGCTCTCGTACACGGCCGTCGAAAGCGAAAAGTGGCGTTCATACCAAGTTTAGGTGGAGTTTACCGCATAACATATTCCTTCTCATGACTTCTAATGACTCGGCAGATACAACTCACACAATTTATTACCGTGGTCATTGGCTCAGGGTATGTATTCAACTATTATCACACTCACCGGTGTCCTCGGAAACTCAATCATCACGCATATTGAAAGATAACTCGAACAAAACGCTACCCAGACTACAGTCATGGCGCCTCTCTCAGGATCAGGTGTGGCCTAATCTCCCGTCTCTTCTTGTGTAGCTCAACCGGGTATCAGCGTCGTTGCTCGCAACAATGATATTCTCAAGAAGTTGGTCCTAGAAGCCAAGCGCGAATACGAGAAGGATGCTGAGCACCGTGTCCATATTTTTATGGCTGATACGTGAGTTGGCAATTCCGTAACATCATAATACGCTTACATGGGTGGGCGTTTGTCAGGACCTATGGCTGTTGGAGATGGAACGGAGCCCGCCAGAAGCGGCCATTGAGTTCCATTGTGCTCCAACCAGGAGTCAAAGATATGCTCTTGGCTGATTGCAGAGACTTCCTGTGTTCGGAGGATTGGTGAGTGAGATCTAGAACTTCCCAGGCCATTATATAATACCTTCATCTCCACAGGTATGCCGAAAGAGGTTGGTGAAATGTAATGATGTGATAATTCCCGCTCATCGGATTCATGCGTAGGTATTCCATTCCGCCGAGGATATCTCCTATACGGTGTTCCAGGAAGGTACGACGGCCTTGCGTAATATCCTGTGTTGGCCACTGATTCATCCGTATGCAGTGGGAAGACGTCGTTGATTCATTCGCTGGCTGGTGAACTGGGTTTGGATATCTATGTCGTTAGCTTGTCATCGAAGGGGTAAAGCTATCCGGCCATCATTTTTGAGTTCCACTGACAACGTTCTACAGGATGAGTGATAATACGTTGACGACATTAATGGGTCATGTACCATCTAGGTCGGTTCACGTACACCCTCTGAGGGGCTATGCTGAGCTGTTCAACTTCAGATGTATCTTGCTTCTTGAGGATTTGGACGCTGCTTTCACGCGTTCTGTCAGTCGTGATTCATTATCCACTGGCGTGCCCGCGACATCCACATCAACCTCTAACAATACTGAGACAAACGATGGCTCTACGCTTAGTCTTAGTGGCCTACTGAACAGCCTTGACGGCGTCGCTGCGGCGGAGGGCCGGTGAGCGTTTCATCACGAGCTGCGCGGATTTTGCTAACATTCGCACCCCTTGATCTGAAGCTTGCTGTTTGCCACAACTAACCATATCGAGCGTCTTGATCCAGCACTCAGCCGACCTGGTCGCATGGATGTGTGGGTGAACTTTACGCATGCAACAAAGTGGCAGGCAGAGGGCATCTTCAAATGCTTCTTCCCGTCCAAGCCTTCTGCCTCGCCATCGACAGAGGCCACATCGCAAGAAAAGACAGATGTGTCGCAAAAGAATATGCCTATCCCCAAACGTAAGGCTCCGGCGCACGCCATTCCAGTGCTCGAAGAGTCTGAGATTGCGGAGCTTGCGAAGCGCTTTGCTGATGCCATCCCCGAGGGCGAACTCAGCGTGAGTCCCTATTTAGAATCCGAGTACCGTCCCCTGACACCGCGTCATCATAGGTGGCGGCATTGCAAGGATATTTGTTGAAGAACAAGGTTCGTCCAAGGGAGAGTGTGGACGAAGTTGCCGATTGGTTTGTCGCTGTTCCGAAGATCTCCGAAAGGCTGCTGACGTTGTTCCCAGGATCATCCAGGAACGTGAGACACGTGAAAAGCTCAAGAAAGAAAAGGCTGAGGTACGTTTCTGCATGATGCCACCGTCAATACAAGATGGCTGACGTTGCGACAGCGCGAAGCCAAGGAAAAGAAGGAGGTACGTAGTGACATTTTGGATCCTCATAACCACGTTCACTGACTCACACGTGGCTTGCAGGCGGAGGAGAAAGAACGTAAAGAGGTACAGTTTCATTCCCTAATCCAATTCAATCTTCAGTTTTGACAATGCCCCCATAGAAGGAAGAGAAGGTTGCGAAGGAGGTAAATTGAAACATTTCCGTACAACACTCACTTGTGCTGATCTGCTTTCCGATTCCAGCAAGAAGAGAAGGAGCTTAGAGAGGTGAGTACGACTCTTGCCATTCTCTGCCACGGGAGCCTTGCCAACTTTCTCACCTACCCATGCAGAAACTCGAGCGAAAGGATCGAGGTAAATCCAAGAAGGCTCATCGTGCTGAGGCTGCTATGAAACTCGAAGGGAAACTTGAGAGCTCCGCCCCGGCTGCTGCCACGAGCACGAGTACATTCACCGACGCCGTCATCCCCGTCACTCGCACCACATCCGCGTCTTCCTCGGAGTCGGACATGAGCAGCGGGGGGATCGAAGCGGATACGGAGGAAAGTATGACATCGGAGGAGGAGCCGGATAAGCCAGCCGACGCCACCCCTGGATCCACCAAGGGCAAGTGGGTCGCTGTCAAGGGTCAACAAGCACCGTCTTTGGGAACTTGAGCTCCGTGTCTGGTGTCGGATCCGGGCCAGGTCTGATGGGTATGCGCGTTCGTGGCGGTTGTATCGTGTGTCTGAACTTTCTGTGTGGGGAAGGGTCGTCCCTGCTCCACCTTCCCAGTCTTTAGGTCTTGTGCCATTGCAAGTGCTTCCGGCTTGTGGCCTCGTGTCAGTACTTATCAAGTCCAATAAAGTCGCGGTATATTTTGGCAGTCAAATATCCGTCGTCGGGGTATATACCGTATCGCATGGCGTTCGGTGGCGTTTTTAGCATTCGTCGGATATCTTAGACACATCCATGTTCATCACCGTCATTTGGCTCACTATTCCCGAGGCTCCGCGACTCGTGCACTTGCCCGTCAGCATCGTTTTGACACTTTCTCAGTTGGGAGTACATGAGAACATCCATTGAATATGTCGACACAAGTGGAGTAGCCAAAACAAAACATGTCTATAGTGGTTTCAAATTGACGTCAGAGAGCGTCTTGAAAGCCTCCTTGTATGCATCCAAAAGTGCCTTGACTCTCGTCCGCTCTGCGACCAGCGCCTCATCCTCGTTCAACAGATCCGAAAACAATTCTGGTTTGTATAGCGTCGCCACCAGCCGATTCTGCACTTCCTTTGCCGAGTGGTTGACCAAGAAATGCATGATCGCTTTCGGAATGAGGTCTTGTATGCTCTGCCGGACGATCGAAAAGTACGAGGCGATCAAGGTCCGGATGAGCGACGTCTCCATCTCTTCTCGTTGCGTCATCTGCGAAGCGTTGTTGGACCCGGACACCTGAGAAAAGCTCATTTGGTCACCCATGACCTAATACTACGTGTACTGGAAAGAAGCGTGTGCTTGACACTCACAGCCTCAATGTGTTTACCCAGGCTTCTCATATCATACGCCGCATTATTGCCGTCCAGTGTTCGTTTACCAGCCATGAGCCCGGTGGGGCTAGGTGCGTCCACAATTGACACGTCACGGCCTGTCGGCGTAGGCGTCAAGCTAGCATGTGATCGTTCGAGGCTAGAACCACCGACGGGACCGGGGCCATTCTGTCCAAAGAAGTAATTTAAGAAAGTTTCCCGCGCAGAGTGAGGTGAGGAGCTAGACCCGGTTGGAAAAGTGTGGGATTGCGTCGGTGGGAGCACGTATGAGTGTCGAGGACCGTGATGGGTCCTTGATGAAGATTTGGTGGAAGTGCCCGCAGTAGAAGAGGATCCTGTGGTCCGGGCTCGATCGTGCAGTGTTGATGATACAGAGCGCCCGTCCCGGGAAGGAACGCCGTTCACAGCTGTCATTTCTTCGGCAGAGGATTCGTCCCCATCTTCAGGGGTGTGAGTGCTATTTGTTGGTTCAGCGCTAACAGGCTGCGTGATTAAACCCGGGTTTGTAAATGAGTCATAAGAAGAATCGCACAGGATAATATCATCAGAAGACTCATCAGACAAAATGTGGATAGAATAGAACTTACGCGTGGCGGAATTGATTGTTTTGAAGCTTGGGATGTCGCCGTTTGTGCGGCTACTGCGGAGCCCGATATGAATGCGGGATGATTGGTGTTGATATACGCAGCCTGGATCTCGATGAGACTTTGCGCATAGTCCGATGTGGGACCTAGGCGTTCGCGCAAAAGTTCTGATACGCATTCGATTAGTTGTGCATGAAGGTGTGGAAATCTCTCTAATTCCTGTGAAGTTCGAGCATCAGAAATAGAACAAGGAGTTTTTACAAAAGTTGCGAAATCGCATACCGGACTTCTACAATTATGGCAGAGTTTAACAAGTTCCTCATAGACAAGCTCTACGCAGCGTAGGCTCGGTGCTTCGAGTAGTTTTATTTGAGGTTTCACCAATAGATCAAATGCCGCTTCGGGGACAAAAAGGCTGGGCCGTGGACCTGTGGAATTCCGGATTGCTGTGCGGATATCCTGATTATCCAGACCTGCTGTGGAATCTATCGAAGCAAGTGCATGACCGAAGACGTCATTGAAAATATAATATATCCGTGCACCACCTGATAACTCCTTAGTGGACATATCCACTTTGGTACCCTCAATGGACGCGATAAAATCGTGCGCAAATTGGTTCATGAGACGCAAGATGAGCGCTCCTTGCTGACAAACGATAGATAATCAAGTGAACCATATTTAAACTTCAATAACTCACCTGGTTCTTGTCACCGAAGATTGCAGCGTCACCAAACGAGTTGAGTTCTTGCTGCGCCTGACCCATCAACGTGTTCAAACGCGCCTTCATATCAGGGAGTTTCTCCCTTATATGGTTTATCAAAACCTGAGTAGGTTAGTTTAACCAAACACCTCGAATCATCATCCTTACATACCTGATTCAGCGTCCGGGCGAGATACTTCGTCCCGTTTTTATGTGCAATATTTCGGTACGCGGCATGATTTTTGAAAAACTCGACTTCCGAGTCAAGGGCGTTCGCCATACTCTTCTCAGAAATGATATCCTGTTGGCTTCTATTGACCACGCCAATGAAGCCTAGTTTGAGGGGATATACGCGTCCAGTCAGGATATCGAGTGCATTCGTTCCGGCATCCATGATGTCAAGTTTTGTCAAGACACCGATCGTCCGACGACCTTGGGGATCGACACTTCGTGCAAGTTTTAGTGAATCCGAGTTAGCAAGGTCGACGTTGGCGGGAGAGACAGCAAGAATGACACTTTGAAAGATGTCAGTCAAAAATGGAGAGGCGATTTCCTACTCACCTATTCGGCGGTGAGATATACTCTGTGACCAAGTTTCTGATCTGGCGTTCAATATCACTTGGTTGGTCGCCTACCGGGATCTTGAAACGACATGGGTTGGCAATGGAACGACATATACAGTATCCACATACCTTTGTCAGTCCCGGTAAATCTACCAAGGTCAGATCGAGGACATTGGGACTATATATTCGAAGTGAAATCGGTAGGCGGCTAATGCCTTTGTTCTGACCCGCAACACGGTACGTTTCTTGTTCGATTTCCCGACGAATTTCATTGAAGTCGGTGAAGCGCTTGTCGATGTGAAGGAATTGTCCCCATTCAGTATAAGGGGGTGGGCTTGAGGAGGGATCCGGGATGGGAGTGTGGATGAGCTGAAGAACGAGGGGTCTGCGCGTGACAATGCCCTGACCACGAGGGAGGAAATCATGTCCAACGATGCTATGCGTGAATGCAACGTCAATAGTGGAGAGTGAGGATAAAGTATGAGACATACTTCTCTAGTACGCTTGATTTACCCGCTGACTGGCTGCCCACCTGAAGGAAGGTCAGGGGCAGCCTTTCCGGAGTGTGGAAAAGATGACTTACAACCACTAGCTGAGGCATATCCAGCTCGCCACCTGGGCGATATGATATCACCTACTGCCCAAGAGTACGAATAAGACTTGTGGTACGTACCGAGGTTGCTGAAGGTGTCCTGGAGGCGATTGACGAGCTTGATAAGGTCCGAGTCCATCTTGCTGACAGTCCAGCACGGTCGAGCTGAAGACAGTGATGGCAGGAAAAGTGAACGCTTTTGACTCCCGAACGCGTGTTGAGATTTGCTCCGAAGAGGCGCGCCAACGCGTCGTCACGGCTCTCCTTACTTTGGCCCTGTTTGGTCTTATGGGTTCGGATAGCACGATAGAAAAAATCTCGTTGCAAATATCTATCTACCATAATCTAGTAGTAGCCAGTAACAACCTGGTATCCATTTAGATAGCCTTTTCTTTGACCAGGCCTAGTCACAGTATGGTGAGACGAGAAAATGAATAACCGAAATAACTTACGCTCTACCTCTATGATGGCATTGGTGAGAATGTCTTTCTGCACCTTCTCGTCCTTGAGGCCAGCTAGGACTTTTGCGACAACGGTCTTGGCGAGTTCAGCCTGTTCGCTTTCCTTCTGCTGCTGCTCGTAGCGGACCCAGCTATCAAGGACAGATTTAAGCTCGCCAGCCAATGCGACCCTTTGACGCTGCACGAAAGCCTCGTTCTCCAACTTTGCAGTCTCCTACGGCAACAAAGGATTATATTCAGATTACATCAAATCCATGGTAGTAAATCCCAGCTCGCCTTTGAGAGAGTAAAGAGACCCTCTGTGAGTGAAACGACGTCTTTCATCTGCTCGACAGAGTTGATGCGGTCCTTGACAGCTTGTGTGTGCCCGGCGCGTGCATCGTTGAGGACAGCCTTGACGCGTTCAATGTGGCCGTTTGCCCAACTCTTGTACGGCTCTTGGATTGCCTACAAGCCGTCAAATAAATATATTTGGCATCAAACTCTGACACATCACGGCCCCACATACCCGATAAACGTATGCAAAGAGGATGAAGGTGCCAACTGCTACAACTGTTTCCTCGTTCACGACGTAGATTTCCTGGGAGATAGCGGTGGCAAGAAGACCGGTTCCTAGGAGAGCGGCACCAGTCTTGGTGATGAGACCCGGAGACGAGGGAAGACTGTTAATCATTTCGGAAGCGCGTTCTGCTGGTGGAGGAGGGTTGGAGCTCATCGAACGACTGCATGAATGACGTTACTTTGCTCTGCTTAGCAAGTGAAGCAGATAGACATACGCTGAAATGGCCCGAGCGACATTTGGCACAACGCGGGGTCGGGCTGTCAGAATGAGCTAATTATCGAATTGTACAGAAAGGCAATGCAACCAAGTACCCACCCGACGCCCTGAGGGAGTTAAGGGCAATCCTCGACGCCATGAAGAGGGTAGTAGACAGAAAATGTGAACAACTTGTCCAAGAGGACACCTGCAATATCGTGAGAACAAAAATGTTCCGGCTTGCCACGAGCATGTATTGAGTTATGTAATCACTCCACCCAACTAAGCTTAGTGCTAGTACTGGCAAAGTCTAGTCAATGCCTCTAACTATTCGTCAACTCGCGGGACACGACACAGCAACCGCTGCCTCAGTGCTTCCTCAATTACCTGAATCTGGTTGCTCCTCCACTCAGGGAATCATATGTAAATGCCCTCAAAGGATACATTCTTTCCCCAGGTCTCCGTTCCATGCGATCTGCAGAACAAGTCTTGTCACTTCATGTTTACAGAATTGGCGGCTTCCTTGGTGATGATAGGATCATCAAAGCGCAGGACAAAATTACGGACATGCGAGTATACCTCCTTGTGCCGTTTTTTCCCTTCGTCGCTGATGGAGCAGTCATGCGACGAACCACTGTTGTAGATATCACCTCAAAGGGAGCAGGGGTGACACGCAATGGCAGTTCACTCTCCATGCCGATGGGCCCAATGGAGCGATAATCTGCCGAGTTTCGTCCGGCTATATAGGTCCACCATTGATCTGTGATGTATCTCCAGGATTAATCCTGATCGACATTACATCCGAGCGACGGCCATTTCATCTAGAGAGACGACGTGGCACACCTGAAGGTACCCGCTGGTTTCGGGGACCTGATGACAAAGATTATCACTGGCGGTTTAGCACGCATCTATGGCGGGATGACATGCAGGTGCGCTTTTGCTGTGCCAAGATGGATTCTGTGGAAACCGTCAAGAGTTGCTAACCTGTTTGTATCAGTGTTTGAATGTCGAAGGAGATATTATGGCTACTTACCGTGCCACCGCAATGGCCATATCCAAAGATGGCGAGCTGTGTATTTATCCGGTATGGAATCGCTCACATGTCATTCGGCATATTCACGTATCAAGACGATAGTCGGGTCAATTCATGATCAACCTCCTAGTCGCTACGAGTCTTGCGATGCGGACGCCGAACCACTAGAATAGAAATCAGATCTATTGTGAGTGCTTCGTGGATAGAGTATTCCTTGTGTGGGTGTGATGGGTGTGCTCATTCCACTTGCAAAGCCCCCGTCGCATATCCTCGCTTGCTACACGTGAGGAATACTAAGGTTGCTATCCGGACCCACTCCGATCGTTGTCTCTTTAACCTTCAGCTCAGTGACTTTATCTGAAGAGGTAATGGTCTGCACCGATCTAATTCGGTCTTTGAGCACTTCGTAGATCAATCCGTAGTAGACAGCGTTGTTATTCTCTTCATTTAGGGCAGTGTGACTACACAGAGAGTCCCCATACGTATCTTGAGTATCGCATTCTGGATCCTAATATTGTCTGGATAACTAATTGATCTTGTGGACCTGTCTTACATGGATTGCACCCGGACATCAATTATGCATCACATGCCAGTGCCCCGCCGGCACCGCATCCCCGCTTCGCTAAGCTTAGCATCAACTCCTTCCTCTTTCTTGGGTCGGGGCGCGTGTTCTAAAGTCAATACTGCTTATATAGAAATAGAAGGGTCAAACACAACAGCCACTGGCAGCGCCCACATTGGCCATGGATCACCGGTTTAACTTCTTATACATAAGTAAACCATACTTGACGCGGAATCCTCCACCCAACGCCAGTACCGGCGCCCCCACTGTCTCCGCCGCCGATTCGCTAGAACCCTCACGCACAACCTCACTGTGTGTTATCGAAGTCGAGCATCACTGACGTGACACTTCGAACGAAGCTGTCCCTGGCACGGATGTCGATGACCGGCGCCCCCGATCCTCATACCCTGTGCTTCCATGTCTATCGCATCGGCGGTATCTGGGGCGACGACAGGATCATCAGGGGAGACGACAGAAAGACACCCAGGTGAGCGTGAGCCATCCGCCGTGTGCAATGCACACCAACCTTGTCGTCATCGTGATCGGCGCTGCCCCCCCCCCGCACACACCCTTTAGGTCGTTTCAAGCGTCGACGTGTACCTGTCAATGCTGTCATACCTGTTAACCAAGACATGTTGTATATGACAGATATTTTCTCAAAGGGACACGGCTCGCAGCGAGCTGGCAATTTGCACTCCATGCAGGCGGCCCAAACGGCGTCATCGTCTGCCACGTCAAGTCTGGGTATCTTGGACCGCCCCTGTTGGAAACCAGTCCAGGTCCCATCAACATCGCCATCGGTTCGGAAGGACATACGGTCCAATTTCACCACGGAAATAAACCTACCGATGCAACGTATGCCTTCAAGGGCCTCGACGACCAGCAATACCGTTGGAAACCGATTTCGCGATTATGGGGGAACACGATAGAGGTACGTGGATGATCCGACCGGGAGGAACTGCGGCTGAGGGCGAACATGCTTTGCTTCCGTACCACACTGGTATAGTGCCTGAACTCCCAGGATCAGGTTGTGGCAACTTACCGCATCACGCTGTTTGCGATGTCCAAGGATGGAGAGCTCCGTATCCATCAGGTGTGAGAAATCTATACCAATTAATTGATCCGTTTTGGGGGCTTACTAGGAGCGACGTTAGCCTGTTCAATCTATGACCGACCTTATCGTTGCGACTTGCCTTGCGATGCGAACACCGGATCACTAGATCTGTCCCTCCTTTTTGAGTCTTCTCTGCTATGCGTGTTGGATAGGGCATTTCTTAAGCTTATCACCGACGTTGCTATTGGTTAGCATACTGTATACGTAGCACTTACCATTAATGCTGCACGACTTCACCATTCATGTAATTCTAAATCAGGATCGGAAAACACCCATATGATAACCCATTGTATCCGAGAATCATGACATTCGCGAGAAATGAGCAACCGCACCCAAATAAAGGACATCCTTTCCGCATGAGCAAAGTTATCATCCCCAAACGCTTTCACCAAACATGGTTGAACGCCATACCCCGATAGGTCTTCCCCAGTTCAAACGAGGTCGCAAGCTGGCCGTCGGAAATGCCATTCGTCTCCGCTAACTCGAGGAAATGGCGTCGCATCCGCTGCACTTCCTCCATTGTCAAGGTGAGTGTAGCGTTCTTAGACTGATCCCCACTATGGAACCAAGGGCGATTGTCATTAATCTTGGGAGTGCCGGTCCGAAGACCCAAGTCTTGCGTCGCTTCTGCGGTAGAATCGTCGGAACCCTTTACTTCGTCGCTCGATATCCGGGTCTTGCCATCCACTTCCGGTCCATCCTCGGACCTTTGGTTCGAGGCGTGTTGCGCGGGCCCAGCACCTACATCTCCCTTGGTATCTGATCGCTGGGGTGAGATCACATACACACAGACTCGAGCGTGATTCGCAAAGCTGATCTTTTTGGGCGTCTTGACCTTGTGGTCGGTAGACTTCACGACCGAAAGCATCATACCCGTATCTCCAGATCTCGTGGTATCGGCAACCGGGAGGGGAAAATGTCTGGTAGGCGGCGGCAGGGTGGTAAAGTCGATCATGCGGACAGGTGGGATTTTCCCCTGTTTATTAATGGAGATGGCTGGCGAATTCGAGAGATACTCGTCTACGGAAAGGTGTGGATGTGTTGTAAGTGGCTTCCTGTTGGTGAGAGGCTTGTCGGGAGTATCGGGCGTGCGCGACGCGGTCAGACAACCACTCAGAGAAATGACCATCCCATCCAGTTTATGTTTGTCCCTAATTTCGTCGTCGTCCCACGATGCACCATAGTGATCTCGGTGGTAATCGGGGCCCGCTCCCTGCACCGCTCCTCTACCGGATCTTCCGCTCTCTGGGCTAAACGATGGATCGAATCGAAGCTTGCGTTGCTTCCTCGGCCGCCGTGGCATACCATCTTTATCGAACCCAGAGAACACGAGGGAACCACTTGGTGAGTCAAAGTAGGCTTGTTCTCGGTTACGTTTTCGTGGAATGCTCGTTGGGGTGCTCGGCGTGTCGGAGGTTTGAACGGGCGTTGGTCCAGCGCCAGGTTCCCTGTCGGTGGGTCCTCCTGGCTCGGACAATGGGACATATATCGGTGGTGCAAAGTTGCTGGTCAACTTGTAAGGAGGCCCGGGGATGAACCTGCCTGTAGGAAGATTCAAAGTCAGGTGTGTACCTGGGACTGATCGCATGGATGCAGGAGAGACAATGGAGGAAGAACGCCCGGACAACTGTTCGCATAAAATGGCCTACCATCGAGGATATACTCTGAGATGGGTACTTGAAAGGCCTGATCGACACAATGCAGGATCCAACCTGCATGAATCACCTAAAACATAGTAAACCAGCGTTAGTGTCAGCGCATACAGTCAACCAAATCCCGCGTCCAGCACCGTGTATGCGCACCATAACAGACTTGGAAAACAACTTCGTCACCCATGGTTCTGAAGGGTCAGTCGCGAAGAAATACCGAGCCCGCACGTCCAAGGCCGTCCCTGAGGAGATATCCCCACCGTGTGCCACTTTCAAAGAGGGCTTAACTCAGCGTTCCTCGGGTCAGGTAGTTGCTTGACACGTACCCCATTTCTCAGAGAAAGCCTTTGGAACACGATTGCTGAAATATGCTATGATACGACATTTTATTGCTAATGTCGTTGGGGCAAACATTCATCCTGCTCACCAGATCCCGAGAATAACGGTGTCTCGGTACATTTCTTGGCGTGATTGGTCGTCCGAATACACAGTATTTTCTTCAGTGTACTAAACATGGAGACAGACAATCGTTGTCGTGAGCGTGCTTGAGAGTGACGTGGGTGTGGGTTGGTAGTAAATTCAGATCTGGACTTGGAAGTACGAAAAGGGGTTTCTTTGAACATCATGCTGAGTACGAAGGATCATTATCATTGTCTCAAATGTAACTTCTACCAATCAACTCCTCCCGCAAAGCAAGGAACGAGTGTCTAAAATTCACTTGTCAAGGACGTGGCGTGGGAGTGCAATGCTCACCACGCGTCAGTATAGCCCACCTCCCCGGGCCTGAGGCAGTCATGGAGACCAACTCACTCGCTTCCAAGCCACCTCCGACCCATCCTGCTGAATTCAAGGTATGGTTCAGTAAATCCTTCTGGATGTCGGTGGCACATTGTAAACACGTTTCTCCTTGACACTGTTCCCTTTAGGCTCCCGCTCCTCCTCAGCGAAGCGGTCTGCGATACAAAGAAAAGTATGTCCAAGTTCATCTTAATCAGCTTCTTAATGTGGGACCTATTCAACTACGAGCTCACGTACTACTCAGGTTCCAAGCTCTCCGCGAAAGATTTGATCAAGTCAGTGCGGTACGTCAGAGTATTCCTCTTCGCATCCATACACCAAACAGCGCCATGCTGACGAATAACCACACACTCGTGCACGCCTCTCCGCAACACAGCAACATGACGAATACCAGCGTGATCTAGAAGTTGCAAACGCGCGGATGCGCAAACTCCAGGCGGAAAACGAGTGCGTATCGCCAACTTTGCGCCGCAGCATGGGTAGATGCACTCATCGTTTGGTCACCACTAGTCTTCTCCTCGATGCCATCAGCATCACGGTGCCCGCCACTCCCTCCTTGATACACCTCATTCGCCCTCGCCCGTCCCCGACGGGCACTTCCTTGCCGATGACGTCATACACACATCCTCCTCCCTCATACCGCCCATATGTTCCGATGAATGGCCATTCTGGGTATGACCATACGAATGGGAGGTACCGCGACCACGATAGGGAGTATGATCGATCTGAGGTGGCCTTTCATACCTGTCACGTCGCACTTGGTTGATTTACTGAGTAGATGGATCCCGTGGACCGATCGAATGACCCTTCTCCCCATGGATCAAGTGTCAACGGACGACCTTCGTAGGGCTGGATCACCATGGATTCTGGTTTGTATCACGTGCCTCATGGAGATTTTCCTTGTATGAAGACCGGAAGAAGTAGGATATGCTGAATGATGCGCACTCAGAGGAATCAGCGAGTCTGACATCTTTAGTGCTTGGTATGGGTGCATCTCCGTGAAAAATTGTTTGGCGATATATGTACGATCATCCAGAGTCTACCATACAGGCGCCAGCTATATTACCACGTTCCTCTCAGGGTCGAGTTTGGAGCTGCTTCGAGTCGAACGATGGAGCTCTACTGGTATCGATGTTTTTGATGGGCCCATGGAACCACTTGTGCGCAGACACCACCCATGAAACCGATGCAAAGATGAAGACACCCATGATGATCACGACAGCGTAGTCTGCGAACATCAGCTCACAAGTAACCATACCAGCGGCAACAACGGTACTCACTCATGCCTTGGGCGTTCGTCATTTGAGAGGGTGGGAACAGGAGAAGTACGACGATGAAGGCGACCCACGACACGGCAACGATGCCAACAGGCAGGTACCATCTTCCAAGCGTGAACCATCCCGGGGAGAGCGCGTTTCGTCCAGAAGTGATACGAAGCAAGATGGGTGTCGCATATGATACATACAGGCCGATAACAGATGCCCTAGAGTGAGAGAAAGCACGTCAATCACATACATGTGCTGGTGGTAAGACTGACCCAGCGAGCGAGGACAGCGCCGCAGTGGAAAATCCGAGAAGACCACAGATCGCCGCGGAGACCATTACCAACCATACGGCGTTAACTGGTGTTTGTGTGTGCCGGTTAATCCGCTTCCACCAGCGGGAACCAGGAAGTGCATTATCCCGGGCAAAGGCGAAGATGACACGGGAGGCATCTACTCCTTGGGCAGCCCCTGTTACAAACTAACAGCAAGCAGTATGAGACTTGTCGTGTGTGAAGCCTCTAGGGTTGTCTTACCTGCACAACGATGATGAAACTCCAGATTGCCAACATGCCTCGCTTACCAAGTACATCTAGGAAGAGTTGGGCCATTGGCAGAGGCAGGTTCGTGGTGAGAAGTGAAGAAACGGATTTTGTCGCAAAGGATGCTGCGATAAGTAGTAGCCATCCTAATATTTCGGTGGTAGCCACTCCAACGATGATGGCAATCGGCGCACTGCGTTGAGCGCCAGCAACCTCCTCTGAAATGTGTGCCGCAGAATCGTCTAACACGGATAAAAAACGGTTCCGTGTGGGGCAGGTGAACACTTACAGCCGGTTAGCGTCCACATTGGCGCTGTGAATGCCAACAAAAATGCCCAGCCATCTAGTCAAGATGAGTGCCACATCAACTTTGCCACATGAGTTGTGGGCGACATACTATTGGCCCAGCCACTGTTGTTCTCGAATAATGTAAAGGCATCTTTCGTCGATACCTTGTCGTTACCGGAGGACACGAGCAAAGCAACGATAGCAGCCACAGTAGCCCCGCCTGTGTTCATCACGCGTCACTGATAAAGTCATTTACGAATCCGGCTCGGACATACCATTTACCACGACGTAGAAGAGGTTGAGACGGGCAAGGACGTTTGTTGCCGCCGAGCAAACGAGGCCGTGGCAAAACAGGATCGCCAGCAGAATGCCATATGTTGCACCTGAACTCAGCACAATAGCACCATTCGATCCCACGGTGATGGCAGACGCAATCATTTGGGCGCTATCGAGTTGATCGTCAGACTCACACGATTGCAAAGAAGGGCGTGACAGACCATGCAAAGTCTATGGAGCACACGAGCGTTACCTGACCAGTGATGTTAGCCCACCCCGTGATCCAGCTCGCCAGAGCAGCATATTTAGGGGGTGCTAATTTGGCGGAGAAGTAATAAAGTCCAGCAGACGTCCTGATGAGTCGAGTCATTTCAAACCGAAATGCGCAGGCAGTGTTTCAGACTCACGGCATGGAAGATACTAGCTCGGCCATAGAGAGGGCCACCGCCATCACGAAGATGCAAGGAATGAACCACCCCCACACCATCCCGACATGGCCACCTAGCCGAATTTAATTTACTTTTTTGCATCACAGATACGGCATAAATGACACACCTGAAACAAGAGGAAACGAGAACGTCGACGTCACAGAGGCAACCACACCCATGATCGAGATTGCAAAAGCAATCGTTTCTAGCATCTTGATGTCATCAGATCAGTATTACAGGTCCGCCGTCAAACGAGGCTGCTCACCGAGAACTCGCGCTTGAACTCGGCCTTGTAACCGAGTTCTGCAAGTAGCTCATTGTCCGCATTGTGAAATTTCGGAGTCCCTTCGTTCACTTCGCGTGTCTCCACGTTAATGTTGATATCGGTGGCTTTTTCGTCTTTGGACATCGTCAGAGCTCAGATGAAGATGGAAGGAGAGATTAGGATGGTGTTTGTCACCAGGTTCCTGGACTTTTTACTATCAAAGATAAGGTCAGGGTCAAGATTCAAGGGCTACCTTAATAATAAGGCCCTTATCTCGGGGGCAACAAGTTCCACACTCCGAGTCTGCTTTCCCATGGTGAAGAGGCAGCGGAACCACGGTCCACCGGACGATAAACAATCGTGGCAGCATCGCCAAATCACCATTCCTACAAAAGCTGATGCTAGATGAGAGGCGCATGACAATGACGGGTTGGAACCTCAGATATCCTACCCTCGCTCAACTGAGGCAGTCTTGTCAGCGGTGCCAAGGGCTCAAAGTTGAGGGACCAGTACTTCGGGAACCCTGAACGTGAGAACAGGTGGCACTTCCGCGAATGACTGATGTATTTTCGGGCTGTGTCCGAGTCCACGGTTGATGTGCGAGGATAAGGCCGATCCCAGTGATGTGCAAGATAATCTGACAGGATTAGTAGACGTAAGTTACTAGGAGCTCAGCGCTCAGCGCTCGCACTGCAGCTGTATACCTTGCAGAAAGCAAGAGAGACAATGAAGTTGCCAGTCCAGCGTAACGAGATGGAATATGTCAGAACCAACGGTAGATCACAAAACACAAAGCCGACCGATTAGGAAATTTACGTAACTAACACGGAAGAAACCGACGCATCACTATGGCGACACCTACGCCAACCAGACAACCAATTCCTGTATCGTGCCATGACTGGCTCCCTTACGATTGGAAGCTTCTGGTCCAACATACCGAAATGAATGCACACACTGCCCAGAAGAAATAGAAACTTTAGAACACATCATGACTGAATGTGTATCAAATCAATGTACCATTGGCATGGAACCTCGTGAAGTCCGTATGGCCTGACGGCGACACCAGCCATTTCCTGCCTCACCATGGCGTACTGCTAGGCCATGTGGAAGTATCACCCATACTACTAGACGACAAACCTTGAGGTTTTAGTGGGTATAAATCTACCCAGCCCCTGACGAGACTAGGGACACCAGGTAGCGTACAGAGCCTGGGCCACACCCCCTGAAATGCAGGGTGTGCGTAGGTGCATTTTCCCATGGACCGGAGATCCCTGTGATCAATGATAACACTGTCCAAAAAAAGAAAGAGCGCCAAGTTCCCGGGATCATACACTGGCACAGAAACTTCATTGAAGGTCACAACTGGACTCCAACCCGGACCTGTCAGGGCAGGCATGTTGCGTCCTCAAGATTTGCTTGCTAGTATGGTTGATGTCAAACTATTGGTTGGCGTAGTCTGGAGTCTTCAGACCTGAAAATGCTGTGTGCGAGCATCAGACCACGCGTCTTTTTTTCACCAACACTATCCACCATGCATGCATCCGAGCTTTGGCCGTTCAACGTTCGGGATTGACCCGAGGTAGATCATGCTTGTCGTCTTTCGGCGGCCGGATGGATATGTCAGGGCAATCGTGTCAGTCGAGGTCAAGCCGTCGTGAGGTATCCGGGACACGTTTCGGACATTGTTACTATACACATTGTACCGTTTCGTCGCGACATGCTGTCGCCTGTCTGATTGTTCGTACCTGGCCATTATTTATACTTGTCTGTATACGATAGCGCACCTCAGCTCGTTCCCGCTGAACTATGCTGAGATCTTTACTAGCTGCGCACGTAACCTCTCACAGATCACTGCTTCTATTTTGGATCATTCACGCACCCTCGCACCCTCGACTGCTAACGTGTATGAGACGACCTTCAATGATGCATTGATGTGGTAGTATATAGAAACCCGAGCTCGAGTTTCTCGTGCCAGCCGGACCGCGACGATCCGATTCGATGTAAAATTGTACTAATGGCGCTTTCGCGTGCGATGTTTCCACGAACGCTACTCTTGGACCCTCAATGAACCATGCCGGAACCGACACAGGACCGGAACGGGGATCATTGTTATGTTACAGGACACTCACACGGAACTCTCTGTGGCCTTGGGCCTCAAGGACCGGCTCACAAATAGCCGGTTTTGCGTTTCGGAACTTGAAGACAATTTTAGAGCCCTCGTCATTGTGCTCACATGCCAGTGGGCGTCCATGTTGCTGATTCCCAATACGGAGCACAGCGCCTCAAAAATATCTCGTCGGATACTAGAGGCGGATCGCCATCAGATGGCCCATATGGTGACAGTCGAACATTGGTAGTTCATGCGACAACAGTCAGTATCCCTTGATAGATTCCCTCGTGCACCCTTGTCTCACAGTGAGTATCTTTATCGCAGTATAAATGTTTGACGCAGACAGCGTATCCTCCATTTATCCCTCATCATGAGGTCATTTGCTGCGTTGTCCGTTGTCCTTCTTACAACATCTTCCTCCGCCTCTTCTGTGATCACCAGTCCACTGACGAAGCTTCAGCGCACTGGAACGTATCTTAAAGGATCTCCCGACGCAGATCGTGCTCGTGCTGCATTTCTGAAGCTCCGTACAGCCAGTGGACCGACTACTGTGCCTGCGACGAACCTAGCATACGTCCAGTACACGACAAGCGTCGGTATCGGTAACCCTCCGACGTACTACAACCTCGTTGTTGACACCGGTTCCTCCAACACTTTCTGTGGGTGAGTGGGGATGATCAATTCAAGTCACACTGCATACGATCTTTGTCGCAGTACTGGCACTCCATATGTTCGGACATCCACCAGCATTCCCACAGGTGAAGCCGTGAATGTCACTTATGGGTCCGGCTACTTCTCTGGATTGGAGTGTGAGATCATGTAACCGTTTAACATCATCAACATTGACAACAAGCAGATCTTGATCAGGTGACCCTCGCACCCAATCTCGTCATCACCAATCAGTCCATTGGTGACGCACTTTCTTACGCCGATTTCCAAGGTGTCGATGGTATCGTCGGTGTTGGACCCGTTGATCTCACGCTGGGAACGCTTCCCCATGACACGAATGCAACGATACCAACGGTGATGAATAATCTCGTGTCGCAGGGACTTATCGAGAACCAGGTGCTCGGTGTTTACTTTTCCCCAGCAACGAGCTACAGTGACACGAGTAAGTATTCAACGTCTAATCGTTGTTTACCATTGATCCGAGATGCGTAGATGGAGCGCTGACTTACGGAGGCATCGATTCGAGATTGGTATGAAGAGGCGTATCGTGCCTTGTCAGCTTGTGCTAAAATAGTCTGCATTGTCTACAGTACGAGGGCAAGTTGACATATGTTCCTGTGACGAAGACATATCCAGCTGCCTATTACTGGGGTATCAATGTCACTTCGTCCACATACGGTACCCACACCGTCATCCCGACCTCGACTGCTGGAATAGTCGACACTGGAACCACGCGTACGTCTCCTCTTCACGTTTACATAGTCCCTCATCAAATATCGTTTCCAACAGAGGTCCTCCTCGCGGACGACTTCTTTGCGGTGTACTTGAAAGCAATCCGAGGAGCCAAGTTGGATTCAAACACGGGTCTCATCGACATCCCGCCTTCCTCCATCTCGTCCATGCAGCCTCTCAACTTCCTGATCGCTGGTCGGGTTTTCAGTATGGACGTTGCTGCTCAGCTAATTCCGACGGACCAGAATACGGCATGGGGTGGTGTTAGTGGAAAACAGTATGGCGTGGTTGCCAACTTGGGAAGCAACAGTGGCCAGGGGTTGGATTTCATCATCGGACAGAAGTTCATGGAGAGGTACTATGCGGTCAGTAGCAACTTGCCTCCAGGAAACCACAAACTGACTTTGGGCCAGGTATTCGACACCGACGCTAACCGCGTTGGGTTTGCTCAGACGTGAGTCTTGGTCTGTGTCAGGATGAGCGCGAACTAACCTTGGCTATCCAGGAATAACACTTTTACAACATACCAGGGGTAAAGTCTCCATGCCACCCCATGGTCCTATATATGTTACATATTACATGTCACATATTCGTGTTCAATCATCGAATACACGTTGACTGCTAATGTTTAGTGAGATACCACGACCCTCTCTTTTTCGCCACCAACGTCCAACGATCACAGAAATTTGCGTGGGCCCATACGTTCTCTTCTGGCGAGCGAGCTCAAACACTATGGATCTCATTATTACCGTGGATCGACACGAAGCTCTATCTTGGCCGTGTTATTCGTGCATAGCAATATATATACAGGTTGCATTATAGATTGTGGGAGCATGCTGCGAGTCTGCGACTATCTTAATCAATGTATGTAGTAGTACTTGAAACCTTGTGCCCTCGACCAAAAGCTGGAAAAAAAAATGGAGAACTTGGATGCTGATAACCGTGAAGAATCACCGGTCAAACTGGATGCTTATGGTTCTGCCAACTGGAGGGTCGAGGGTCGAAGGCTCGGAGGACCCAACTATATACAGTACTCCAGCGCTCAGCCGCGCTAGCTGCACCACGCCGAGCTTATCACATGACCGCCAGCAAACGCTCATCAGTATGGGTAAATGCCAGAGTCCTCCACCAGGTAGCGATGGCGACATGATCGTCCCAACCCCGTCGTGAATTGGATGAGTGGGTCAACGTCAATAACTTCAATGTCGAGAAGCGAGTTGTTACTGCTGAACTAATGGTTCGAACTCATGCTTCTTTTCCACACGCGCGCGCATCATCCGTCGCACTGGCTGCCACTATGAGCTCACTTGCCCCGCTGATCTCATCCGAACAAGAAGTGCCCAACATTTGATAACGAAATCCCTGACCTATGCGAAGAGTCACAGCGGCCCTAACGCTAGGCTAGTGAAACCTGAAGGTCCTGAACCGCCTGGTATTCCTCATGAAACATGAGCGAAAACAAAGGTTGCAAGTTTTTCACCGTATGAATTGGATGATGACCCCACTCGAATCACTTATCTCTAGATGGCATGGAACCGTGTGAGACGCGTCACACGTTATGGCAGCAAGCACACTAGGGGGGATACTGGGGTCCGGGAACCTTGGCTTCAATGAAATAAACTGGACTTCCATCAGACCAAATAGCCAACTTGAAACCTCGGGTTCACAGCCTCGTTGTGGCCGCGCGGAATCATATAGTAGCACGCACTTGACTCTGATGGCATCATTGCCAGCTGGTCTCACTCCCGTCGGTCAGCAATCCATATTTCCTTGTAAACTGATTAGTATTGTCTGTAACGCTTGCAGAAGTTAGTAAGCCTGTACCAATCCGTGTCATGTTCACAAATCTGACATCGCTGAAATATCACAGTACGAGCGCATCATCATGCTCAGCCCCTCATCAGAACTTCCCTTCGCATCAAGGTAAGTAATACCGCATGTACAGCCATGGCATACCTTCCCTCACTGCGAGCATAAATTTCAACAGACAGCGTATCCTCCATTTATCTCTCATCATGAGGTCGTTTGTCGTGCTGTCTGTCTTCCTTGCGACATCTGCCTCTGCCTCTTCTGTGACCACCATTTCGCTGACGAAGCTTCAGCGCACTGGAACGTATCTTAAAGGATCTCCCGACGCAGATCGTGCTCGTGCTGCATTTCTGAAGCTCCGTACAGCCAGTGGACCGACTACTGTGCCTGCGACGAACCTAGCAT
>JBBPNA010000143.1:0-60631 GCA_038090555.1 Boletus subcaerulescens | reverse complement strand
ATCCAGTTGCCGATGCTGCTCCTCTGGAGTGTGAGGTTTGATTTTGGCATTCTCTGGAGCAACATGGTCAGCGTCTATGCACCATATGTTGCGGCAGTGGTGCTGCAATTCTCCTAAGAAGAGATTGTGCATGGACTCTACAACCTGGAATCTCGTGGGGTCCCAATACGGTAGGTGAAGTAGTTCTGACCATCTGATGCCATGTAGTTTATAGATGGCATCCCAGGCAATCTCACTAGCTGTGTCCCTCCACATAGTAGCAATTGTACAGTGCTCGTTCCAAGTTCTCCTCCGCCATGAATCAATGTCTATGTTCACAATGTCTTTCCTCGACTGCAGGCAGAAGGAACAAAAACAGGTCACACGATGTCCAATGTAGCCCGTAACTTTGCGAAGTGCAGGGAGATCACATATGACAGGGACAACCGCAGCTTGAACAAGACACCCAAAGTCATATCTGGCTGCTTGTGTCAGGTAAACTCCAGGATTCCAAAGCTTCAGTAGATCATCAACCAGAGGTCGCAGAAGGTGATTGATGTGGTGGAGACTAGGCTCCTTCGGTTCTGGGATCACTCCGGCCAGATAGACATTCTCAAGACGATATCGGAGGTGTTTGGGGATGTTGAGACAGACCATGTAAATAGCACCAATAGACGTGTGTGGCCCATTCTTTTTGCTCCCCCAAGGAGAGAACCAATCGATGAACAAGCTAAAGACGAGGCAAACTTCAGCGTGCTTTTCTTGCAGTTCAAGGAAAGGATGTCCATCAGGTCCTGTGAACTCGCATAAAACGGCACTGTCCCAGATGTCTGAGCTGATGGTAGCATCAGAACTCTCGCGAGACAAATGCAATACCGATGCAATTTCAGGGCGCGACAACAACCTGCCTATCCAGGACGGAAGGGGCTGGTATAGAAACCGGCAGAATGGTTGTGATTTGTTTTTGCCTGTCTCGTGGACAAGGGAAGCTCCACAAGGGTTGCTGTTAGGTGTCTTGCGGAACATGTATGTCTTGGGAAAAGGGGAATCAACCACATTGGTGGTGGGATAGGGGCAAGGATCATAAAGCGTGAAGCATTTCCTACAGCAAACATATTGCACCAGGGATGGGTCAAGTCCCAGCTTCTGTGTCGCTGTGCGGACGTCTTGTGGCCATGTGCCAAGGTAAACTTCGATCTTCCTGCGTAGGGTCTCTTGTGCCTGGACATTGGTGCCATCATGTTGCAAAAAGGCAATGACTGTAGATGCAGTTATAGTATGCATGGCGGAAAGTAAAAAGTGAGAGTGGTCGCGCAAAAGCCCTGCAAGAACATGCAGAACAACGATTGTCACCATGCAAACAAGCAGGGGCATCCCGAGGGACTTTAAGTCGTTAATCCTAGATCTATGATGATCTAGGATATTGCTTGAATCAGCGACTGAACTGTGAGGTTATGAAAAACTTACGTGTCTGGATGACCTCAGGAATGT
Organism: Boletus subcaerulescens; assembly: GCA_038090555.1. Lineage (NCBI taxonomy): Eukaryota > Fungi > Basidiomycota > Agaricomycetes > Boletales > Boletaceae > Boletus > Boletus subcaerulescens. Next base: position 59,161 of record JBBPNA010000143.1, on the reverse strand, counting down.
CAAGTTCAAGCGGGAACATCGTGTTACAACTTTCTCTTTTCTCTTTTCTCTTCACTCTACTTGCCGCTTGTACCACTACATGTTCTTGCATGTTCAAACCGCACCCTTGGACTTTCTTTTCTTTCTTCATCGCTGACTCACTCCCTTCACGTAACTCTTATCTCTTATCACTTGCTTCGTCAGCGACTTCCTTCCATCACGTTCTCCCATATTCTATGCTTGCCCTTATGCAAACCAGCCCTAGACATTATTCTGTGTATATAAGGCCGACTCCTAGCTCGGTTGTACTCTAGCTTAGATCTCCTTGGATATCACTGGAATCTACTCCATTGACTTCGCCTCTCAACTCTAAGACTCATCGCTAGCACTTGACTAGCTCTTTGTCCCTTGAACCCTCGACCCCTTGAAACACTACTGGCTCTAGACCAGTAGTAACACCCTATTCTACAAAGGACCTCATACTGCCGTAAAAAGGGTACGCTCACTTCGAAAACCTTGTTCACTTGAATCTTCCAAGGCTACGTTCGTCCCTACCCGGGCCAAATGTAACACATCGTGCTTGCAGTCTTCTGTTTTAACCACTCTTGTACGACGTGGCGATCAAGAAAATCCAGATGATCTTGGATCTGGGAGACAAGATCTCGTCTTGCATTTCGAAATTCCTCGAGATCGCATGGTGGGATTGCATCAACCATGTCGAGGATATTTTCAACCACATTCCTATGCGACAGGAATCAGCTTGATTTCTTTGGATCCAGCAGAGATGGTGTATCTGGGGAGTTAGGGGACAGGCCCTCAACAAATACGATCAAGGAGTCTGATGGGTAGTCATTCTTCTGTGCCATAAACAAATCTTGATATTGCTGCAACATCAGGAACCCTGTTATACCACAGTGAAACTTTTCATCAAGCTCTAAGATATGACTAGTCACCCACCAGGATGGGCTGCCCGGTTGGCTGATGTCTCAGTTGTCAGGTGACCTGGGCCAACTTGAACATAATATAACCCACTGTTACTTCTCTAGCACATTGTTGGCCTACCGTCAACCGCGTCTCCACTCAGAATCACCATCTCTACATCGCCAGATCTATCCAAAGGATCCTTTCCGTGATCGCTATGAGCACAACATGTGTTGACCTCCGAGTCTTGATGATCTGATGATGTGCCCAACAAAGTTGCAGCAAAAACAGTGGCTTCTAGCCATTCTTGAGCGGTACTGTCCATTCGCCTCACTGCCTGTTCTTCCTTTTGGTGAGCACGCCAGGCAGTCAAGCTGAGCACTCGACCAGGTTCCAGTCTACCTGTCCGTTGATCGTATGTCTGTACATCTTTGCAGTCGTATGCGGTGCATCGACAGTGACGGAAGGGAGCGCTGTGGCCAGAGGACAGCATACTGAGGATCTGTTGTCACAAAATCTCGTTGATGGATGGATGGTGATTAACTGATTTCAGGAGATCTCTGATCTCAGTCGGCCAGAATCGTCCCGCTCTGCAAAACGACCCGTGTCAAAGAATAGCGTAATACTATATAGTTTCACGTGACTCCTCTTTGACACGGAAACTTAAACCCAGGAGGTGATAGGTTGCAAATGTCTCGGGGGTTGAACATTGAGGCCTGAGGCCTGAGGGATTGGTGCCTTGTGCGCTGCTACAATAACTTTTTTATATCACGTATTATTACCCTACTGGGAGTTGGGGACTGGCGCACTGTATCGCTACTGATAATGTATTAATCAGCTCTTATGTCTCATCACCCCAGATAACCAACACACTCCATTACCCCATATTTCACTAAGGATGCGATTACCTGCCATCGGCATTCTGAAATCGACGCACGCACGTCAGTGCATTTGTGTCTGTCCCATGGACTTTCACCTGTGCTTTGATCGCATGACGTGACATGTGAGTCATTGAATCCCCATTTTCAGCTTGGCAGGTTCTTTCACGGCTGGCAGGTTCTTTCACTCATATCTCTATGGTGACTTGAAGGGGCAAGTCAAAGAAATCCTTTTCATTCACTAGTCACAATTGAATGTTGAATGCTTCACTTGAATATGCCACTGGGCGCAATGTATGCAGATAAAAAGAGACTAACAGTGAGTTGAGTCCTTCATCCGATCTCCACCTCCACATGCCGAAATCATTCCCTGAGAAGAACTCTGAATTGTCCTGCTCTGCCTTGCATCCGTTCAGGCCTATTCGTCGTGTAGAAACAGATGTACGTACCATCCTGACTCCCCTGTTGAGGCTAACTAGCATGACGTAGAGCATCTTGGTCCATCGCCAAGTCTTTCTGTGATTCAAGACCTTCAAAAAAAAGCGCAACACTGGAGTGTGACTCCTAGACGTTGATGTGAGTATCCCATGCATAATTCATTGTATTGTCCTGAAATTCTCCCCAGGAGGTCCTTGTGCATCGGAAAACATACCCCCTCCAGAACCAATCTGCCCACCCTCCTTCACTTTCCACAAAACCGTGAGTATACATTTAATTCATTGCAACATCTCCTTAGACAAAGTCAAAAACAGAACATCTGATAAACCTACAACCATCCACAGGGGTGACCTTCAGGGTGCCGAACTGGGTGATCCTAATGACACCACTACCATCGTGAACTCTAAAGTAGATATGATACCTCAAGGCACCAGAAACTTGGAACACAGTGTTCCACAAGGTAAAAATTAGCCAATACTGTCTACATAGCTTACTGAGAAATATTTGACACTCAAGCAATGGATGGTGTCGTCGAATTGCACGATCAACCTCCAGCATCTGCAAATAACCCACCTTTTCATCGAGAGCGCCGGCTTCGCAACTCCCAGCATGTCACTGGCTGGTATGCATCCATAGCGAAGGGTCCTTTACTCACTCCTCCGCATTGTCCTCATCCTCAGTCAGGAGACCTGTTCATGCACAAATATGGAGAGGGCGGGAATGCGAAAATGCAAATGTGGTTGTGGTCAAATGATTCCTGGCTGGGTGACATTGCAGATGGGCATATTCACCCATACCTTTCAGATTACTGTCTAAATATACGTGATTCCTCTGACCCCACATGGGTTACGAGAAAGACCCATGCTACTTATCGAATTAGAGAGCAGTCCCAGTTGCGATCAAAGTCTTAGATCTTAGGCTATGGGTTGTATTACCTATTCCTATTCCAAGACTTATGTATTCCAAATCTTTAGTACTTACTTCAATCGCGCAGAAACATTCATCTGTCACAAAGAGTCATACCACCTCTCTTCGCCTTTCACCAACAGTATGAAATTTAGGCCATATAAACATACTCACACCCTCCGAGGACACACTGCGCCGCTATCCTGCATTGCCTTCTCCCTCTCCGGAAGTCTACTTGCTAGTGGAGCTGATGATGGGAACCTAATTGTCTGGGACCCTCACAAAGGACAGCTTCTGCACCAGATTGCAGCCAAAAGTGAAGTCACTTGCCTCGCTTGGTACCCCACACTCTCTCGTTCTCGCCTATTGGTTGGATGTGCAGACGGTACAATTGCACTACTCGAACATTTTGAAGTGAGTTCAAGTCCTTGTAGCCTGAATAATACAGCAAGCTACAGCAACCGACCTGATCATAGATGCAAGAACTCAACAATGCAGTTCTGATGGGAGTTAACAGACCTGTATATGCTTTAGCCTTCGAAGATTTCTCTAGCAACCTTGCAGTAGCCGTGGGTTCTGAAGTACATATTGCAAAAGAAATTACCCCCAGTGAGTTCGCTTTTGTTGACTGAGGGACAACATAACACCCAGCGCTCCTTTGACAGGAAGTATGCAACATACAAAATCCTGCCTTCTCCACAGGACCTTCCACATATGCCCCAAGGTACTGACCAATATGTGCGTGCAAGGTCTATGGCATTCGCTCAGGATGGCACCTCTCTGATTGTCTCGTACTTGAGTCACGGTGTTGTGTAAGGGCAACTATCTTATATTCTTGGGCTTGGTTCAATGGACCTTGTAGGTGTTGGAACTTGAAGTCATTGACGGAAGCATGGAGAATTATCCCCATCCATAGTCATCGCCTGATGTCCATAAGATTTTAATCTTGCTCTGTGTACCTTATCTCATATGCATTCTCAAGAGGACATGCTGCACTGTCTCCCGACCACCAATCCATCCTATTAGCCAACCTCAGCACTGGTATGGACCTCTACCTGTGTGGAAAGTCAACACCAGTTGCTCACTTTGATATTCGTTTAGAGGATAACAATATCCCTGTTCAAGCAATATTTTTACATGTGGGGGAGCATTGTGCATGTGGTTCCCCAGGCAGAGATGTCAAAATATGGGGTTCTACAGGAGGCGACCCAAAGCAAACGCTTCTTCATGATGGTCTGTCAATCTTTCATGTTCTCTTTATTTGAGATGTCACCTTATTCGACATCAGATGCTGTGCAGGTGCTTGCAGTACGTGATGTCTCCGGTCTGATTGCACTCTTACTTAATAGAAATAGGCACATCAATATGCCTTCCATTCTATCTTAGCCATGGGGTCTTGTCAACCTACAGGTGACACATACATCAAACTTTGGCGTTCAGATACATGTACATAGAACATATAGGCCCTCGCCCTTGTATTCACCTCCTAGGCAGATTCGTCTATCAACTTTTGCAAGCAATACATTTTGAGTTTTACTGTGAGTGTTAAGCGTCTGCGGAGAATGCCAAACTGACTTCCTTTACTATCAGCAACAAGCATACAGATACCTCAATAGTGAAATCAATGGGCTATCTAGCCTGACCAAATTTAGGATGTTTTGTTCGTCTCTCCTCTTCCTTGTGGTCGCACTGTTTCTGTCTTGGAATCAGGTAAGTTTAATGTCATGTTACATGCCAATGATGTCTCAAGCATGCACATAGATCTTCTTCTTCGTCTATCAGGTAACATGTTCAAGAGTACTGTCAATGTGGTATGCCTCACCGTGTTATTCACTTCCATTCCAGTCGTCCTCCAAGCTATATCAACTCGGTCCAACAGATGGCAGTTATGTCAGGTTCATATGGAAATCAGCTACTGAGTATCTCGCATCTGGTCGTCATGTGATAGCTGACAGGTTGAGCAATCTGGCTCGAGCACTAGCAGATCATGAGAATGCCTGAGAGGTCATGACAGATGTTGTTCACACCACAGGAGATAATGATCATGCTCAGACGGTGGTGGTCACAAGAGATCTTATTGTTCCATTGATATAGTGAAGATGTAGCAGCGCAACATTGCTATCATTCGATCGGAGTGTATTTGCTGTGTTGCTATTGATCTCTGCATAGATCAGTTCCATCACCATCGATCTCTGTCAAGCGCCCGCGTTGTCCATTGTGATTGTGTCGTCATTCATTGTGTTGTTTATGCTCACTAGCGGAACAGCAAAGAGTTTGCTCAATATTAGTCGTAAGCACAATGGAGGACTATCCTAAGGCCCAGCAGTAATCCATTTGGAGACATTCTAATGTTGCCGATTGGCTCTCATTCACAGCCTTTCTTCGAATGACAGGCAGCATAAAGTCTGAGCCTTTCATTCAGTCGGTGCCATTCTCTCCTCCCTACTCTCAGTTCCCTTCCTGCCTTTCTTCTCAATGCCACCCAAATGCATCAGGAATCACGAGGGTCAGTTGTCTCCCTACAACCTTCGCAACCGTGCAGAAAAGCACACTACAAAGAGTTCATTGTCTACCTCTCCGTCTCGGTCCTCTGCGTTCTCTGGATTTGGTCAATCATTGTCCCCTGATTCCCCCATGACTGAGCTCTCTGTTACCCCTCCACCCAAACAGTGGGATTTCGATCAAGCGGTCCAGGGTGTTCACAACGTCCGTTATATTCTCTTGTTGCTACTGCTACATCTGACCTTCTGGACTAGGATCTCGACTCTATCTGTGTTCTTTACAGACGTGCGGTGCGTCGATTGAAAGAGGTTGGTTGCTTCCATAACACCTAGCACCCAAATATAGTGGTCTCACACAACTACTCAACCCATAGTCCAATGTAGGATTACAGTTGGCGGCCCAAAGGAAGGAGATTGTGCAACTCCAAGGGGCCATGAAGACACTTGACAATGGTCGAGAAGAGGTAAGCATTCTACATGCATGGACAGATGAATGCTCACCTTCATCCAGGCTGCTCGGGTTCGCAATGAGGCTATTGCTTGCAAGGTTTGCATGAATCCAACCGATAGACCGTTCATGTGTATGACCAACATTTCTCTTTATTTCATTTTTCCGTCCGTCTTACTTACCACCTCTCATTACAGTGTTAATGAATGTGGACATCTCTGCTGCCTTCGATGCCTCTGTCATGTGTTTCAGCTGAAGCTGTGTGCTGACATTCATGACAAGCACATCCCATCTCATTTACAGGCATACAAAGAACTGCCATACACTGCGGAAACATTAACCAACTTCTTTGCAACTGGTCTCCTTCGCTTGACGTGGTATCTCTGTTCCATGCCAAACTGTGGAAAGACCATGTGGGACAGACCTTCGGAGGTTCCCTACTTGACCCGGCTGATTACCTTGCTCTCTGGCTCACCACTCAGAGCTCTAGTACCAAGTACCGCTGTTGTTGACTATGAGAACGATCCATGGGCTGGGGTATTCTGTAATCATAACATCCAGTAGAACCACTGTATTTGTCGCTTTGCGAGTCTGTAATCTCAAGAATGCCCAAATTCACCTTTCACCGAAGCATGTGAATCCAAAGCAATTCAGATATCTGTATTTGGGCAGCATACCAGAGCAGCGCTGGAGCAGAAGCAGAGGGCAGAGCAGTGGTCAGAGCAGCAACACCTCAACATGTCCTTACTTAGGAACTTTCTCTGTAAGGTGGCCATATGTAAAACATGTATCAATTTACAAGTCGAGACGGAGGATTTCGAAAGGGAAAATTAGCTTTTGAACTAATAAAAAGTACATTTCGTTCAAGCTACACTATGGTATGAAATTTTTAGGTACAATGAATATAATCAGTGCAGAATTGTGGCTCTTTGGCTTCGAGTCCTGGTGCCACCGAACCCTGGCTACAATGTGGTTAAAATGTCAAAGTTATGTCAAAATATAGAATTTACAAATGTCAACAATAATTAAAAAATGTAACTATACATTCATGGTATCACACTTCAGCAAGCGTTTAAAACCGTATTCACAAATTCGTCTGTGCTACTCTTCATTTTCTAGTTAAAAATGTTGTTGTACAATTTCTTAGTGTTTCTGTTTATCATGTTCAAGACAGGCGCGATAACATACAGCTAGAGTCATTCATATTTGAGTATAAACCAGACAACCATATTTTCTACGTCGTAGCCGAACATTAATAATCCCCTGCTTGCAGTGTGGTGTAAGCGAAAAGCGAGGGCACAAAACTCGCCAACATAAAGGGGTCGAACTCAAAAAGGCAACAGGAAACGAAATTCCCACACCAGGAATAACGAACGTCCGCAGCCACTGAGAGGTCGCTTCAAGATTAATTGGTGATTTTGGAATGGCGTCGTTGTGGCAAGTTAGTTAACCATCTGAGTGGTCTTACCTGAGATTGTTTATCTTGTTGTAGTTGACTATGGTATAGACATCCAAGAAGTCGGATGAACGATACAGGAGTGAACAGGCTGAAGTGTGCACCAACCTGTTCAATGAAAGGACGTGCTCATACGGTACTCCGAGGAGATTTCTTGCATTGCGTTTGCATAGTGTTGACTCGGTGTGCTCCTCGAATGGCCATAGTTCGGATCCAGGTCTGTCTATAAACCCCCTCCTAGTACGCCGCCTCAACCAGTAGTTGCTATGATTTCGAACGTCGTACTTGGCAGCTTCCGATCTGGACCTGATACCATGACCATGCTCAGAAACACATTATCAGTTTCTGCTCGGACTCTGCCCTTCCCGCTCATTCATCTGCCAGTGTGCGCGTCCGAACAATGCCCATTGCTTGCTGCCGGATAGGCTCGCCCTCTACCCCGTGACTACGATTTGGCGAGCGCTCCAAGCTGGACTACTTGTCGTTGGGGAGGAGATTGAGATCGTACCGAAAGTTCGATCTGTTTCGCTGATTACTCGGTCGGATTCTGTGGGTATTCCTCAGCTTATGTGGGTTTGGACAACTGAGTCATGCTATCGGAAAAAATAGATTCGTGTCCCTGCTCGTGGTTATCATCACCTGTGTAATGAAGCTATCACACTGATGGGAACACACATGCCAGTGAGGATCTCGTAGACGCCGGGCGCGAGCGTTTCCAATCAGTCAAATATGCTGGACATTTGACATGGACTGTCATTCAAGCGACTGCAACGATACACTCTACCGTTGGAAAACACGTTCTAGCTGAGTTTGCTAAGCGGGAAATAGGAAGGCGAAGAGGTATGCACCGTTAGGCTCCGTCTCGCCATAGCACGACTGCAAACAATCCAGCGAACATATTTCACGGAACGAATGCGCTCTGGAAATTGTGTTCTGGCCACTTCTGGATTCCGACCGCTTAAATCCGTTTTTTAGAAGAATCGAATGGACTCCTGACTTCCTCTTCCACGAAGCCATTGTTTGTTCCCCATCTGCTTCCCAGAGATACCTCTGTTACTCGTGGATATTTACTCACTACTTTCTTGGCATCCAGGGCACGATCGGGGTCGAGGTTACTATTCTGCTGCTGAGTTTCAGGATGTATTGATGATCCGCGTGGTAAGGCGTAACAAGCAACCGTGCGGGGTGACCTTCGAAGTTCACATGCAAGATGCTTCGAAAGCGTATTGATTGCTGCCGAAGTCATACTTCAGTTACTCGCTTCAACCGCACGCTTAAAGTCCCTCAGTGTTCCACATATCATCAGCGATATAACATGCTGTGGGTATCGGTCTAGTGTCCAGTGGAACGGACTGCTCGGTCACATCTTCTAGATCAGGGGCATAATTACCATAATGGCTGGCTACAGTCGACTCCCTCGTAACCGATACCACACATACCATCGAATACTCTCTGATATCCCATACTGGAAGAACCTCCCGCGCAACCTTATCCCCATTTCATCTCTCGTTCATCCCGTCCCAGTCCAACTCCGCTGCACCTGATTTCATCGTACAAGCCGAGAAACCTCCTTTAGGCTGCACTGAATGACTTGGAGTCACGCGGCGTTTTCAACATTCAAATCGAATGACATCTCAGAACTCCTCAATCCTGCAGCTGAATCCCATGGCATCCTCAGTTTGTCGGACACGGATATCCACGATGCAGTCATGGAGGCAAAAGGGGCCCAGGAGTAGTCAATGCTTTCGGGTAATGATGATGATGATGACCCGGAACCAGTCGAGCCCGAGGTACACGCAAAGAAGCTCTCGCAGCGGCAATGTCACTTCGGAAATAATACGCAAAGATTCTCAACAATCCATTGTTGGCTCGTAAATTGGAGGCAGTCCTGAGCGCATTTGGGCGATTGATCCACGTAAGCCCTCAGCTGCACTGTTCCTTTTTTGTCAGTGCAGAGGAGCCGAAGTGTATGAAGGACTATTTTGAGTCTTTCGGCTCGGCTAAAAGGTATGTAGATCGGCGGCAGGGGAGCACACATCAGAGAGGAAAGATGCGTAAATGACCATTCGACGAGCATCACGCATTCGTCCAAGGGTCCGAATAGTAGCCAGGGTATCATCCGCCAAGACCAGCACTCGACGCTTATAAAACGAACGAATCGCACAGTCCACCTCATACCTTGACCGTTTACCACAGTCAAACACCATGGCTCCCAACCTCACCCCTGGTACATTCAAGATCGTCTCTCTCATCAACGGCAACCCCCCTGCCAGCGTCAACCTCACACTTCCAGGCTTCCAATCTGTCTACCTCAATGGGCCTGTCACGACTGTATGGTAGTTTCTTCTTTCCACCCAGAACGTAAGGCTCACATAGGCTATAGTGGGTCATCGAGCAAGAAGGTGACAAATCTTATCGGCTCAGGATAGGCGGATATCCCTATACCGGAGTAGTCGACAAGAAGGTCACTGCTTCTATTCACGCTGAGCAAAACGTGGAGTGGATCGCTACCTACAGAGAACTTCAGGATGCATACACGTGAGCGAATCGTTTATCGTTTTGACTGCATGTTTGCTAACCTGCTCTGCGTTCAGTATCTCGCCAATTTACGATAACACCATGGGATGGAGTGTGGCTTACGATGATCCCAATTCTAAGGTACTCAGTTCTCTCCTCCTGACATGGCAACTCTAACGTGTGTCGCAGATTGCGCTAAGTATCATTATAATGAGGCCTTCCTTTCCCCCGCAGTTCATACCTACCCAGCTGTTCCGCTTCGAGGCAGTTAACGAATAGGAGGGAGAGATCTTGAAATGTGAAATCAGCATAGGCACGAAGCTACTTGAATTGTATGTCGTGTCTGGACCATGTTGTTTCCGCAGAAAAGACGAGTATCGAATCAGAGTTTTGCACACTGTACTTTTGAAAAGCCCGATTTGTTGCATTTCAAGTTGAGTGGTTTCCTGGTGCGTCAGACTGGAAAGTTCCCGGTGATCTGTAATCCCGATTTCGCCTGCACTTCTAGCAAGTCTAAGTAATCTATGTAATGCAGTTGCAGCTGGACAAGTAATCACACGTTTTGACTTGGAAAATGCTGTCAGTGCATCCAAGGTCATGCGCGGAAGTGGAAATGTCAAATGGAAACCTACTATGCTGTCGATTTCTCCACTAGGCCACTCTCGTTTGTCATCTACTTCCACATGATATCTCTGCTACTACTCGTGTATATACTACTTTCTGGGCATCCAGATTGTCGGGTGCGAGGTTATTACGCCGCTACTGGGTCGAAAGATCATTGATTCGCTCCAAAACAAGGCGTAGAACTACGCCGTGTCGGGATGAGGAGTGGCCAACTTCTTGCCAGCGAAGTTCGGACGATGGCCGAGAAGTAGGACGGACATATGGGCGGTGACCCGAAAGCCATCGGGTGCGCTTCGGCCCCGCACTATCGAATCTCGGGCGTACTTCGTTTTACGAGTGGAACATGACACGAGGATTTCAGGTGGCCGTATGTCCCTCGAAATGCTACGTGAATTTCATCGCTTTCCGAGAGGGGGAAGTATGAAGCTTCAGAAAACCACTAATACTGTTGCCGAAGCATCCTGTTCTTCGAAAAATCGCGTCCATGACGCTGTTTGATCTGACCACATGCCTAAAAGCCAGGCCTCGGGGTTTACACAATTACTCAGGGGAGCCATAACGCAATGCGCTCTGAGAGTCGGTCAATATCCGATCAACTTGGAATGAGATGCCTGGCCAGGACATCTTCTAGAACACCATATTCTGCACCTGAAGAATGGGATATATGGCGCAGCCGAATATGGTCCGACTGTCGCTTGACTTATAATAAATGCACTGCCATGATGGGTTGAGAACGATAGTCATTCAAGCACAATATGATGCGCCACACGGCGCGGATTATGTACTGCGTCCGATGGTATTTGAAGTTCATATCAGATATCTTGTTGGAAGCCCTAAAGTAGACTTGGCATTTGGGCGCAAAAGCAGCTCACCTTCTAACACCACACCAAAGGCCCTGGGCACAGACGGGGATCACGCACTTGCGGCGGCGTCCGAGGTGGGGTGTGGGACACCATCTGCCAAGGTCGGCATACGACGCCTATAAAACAACTCACTGGCATAGTCCACCCCATACTTCAATCGTTTAGCACAGTCAAAACACCCCATGGCGCCCAACCTCACCTCTGGTACATTCAGCGTCGTCTCTCTCATCGACGGCAACCCCCCTGTCGGTGTCAATTTCACACGTCCAGCAGGCCAGTCTGTCTATCTCAACGCGCCCGTCACAGCTGTACGACAGTTTCCTGTCTCCATCCAAAACACAAGGCTCACCTCATTGTTTGTAGTGGGTCGTCGAGCAAGAAGACGACAACACTTATCGGCTCAGCGTAGGCGGGTATCCCTACACCGGAGTAGTCGACAACAAGGTCACTGCTTCCATTTACCCTGAGCAAAACGTGGAGTGGATCGCCACCTACAGAGAACGTCAAGACGCATACACGTGAGCGCAATCATTTATCGTTGTGACTGCATGTTTGCTAACCTGCTCTGCGTTCAGTATCTCGCCAATTGACGATAACACCATGGGATGGACTGTCGCTAACGATGATCCCAATTCTAAGGTACTCAGTTCTCTCCTCCTGATATGGCAACTCTAACGAGTGTCGCAGATTACGCTCAGGCCAATCAGATCCGGCAGGTCCTTTCCCCCGTGGTTCGTACCTCCCCAGCTGTTCCGCTTCGAGGAAGTTGACGAATAGGAGGGAGAGATCAAATGTGAAATCAGTGTAGTAGATAAGGTTGCCTTGTATGCCGTGTCCCGATGTAGTTTCCACCGAAAAGAGAATATTGAATCAGAAAGCACATTGAAAGTCTGATTTGTCATGTTCGAGTTGGTTTCTCGGTGAATCAAACCTGACAGTGACTCATATTTACTCCGTTTGAGTGGCATCATATGATCTTGGTGTCAGAAAACGTTGTCAGAGCATCCAAGGATATCTTCGACTGCAAGGCCAAACCACTTGCCTAAGCCAGCTTGACACCGTCCGGCATTCGCATCTGAATAGTGCCATCATGATCGGGAGGCCGCCTTACGTAAGTACAGTCTCATTCTGTGACGTGACGCTGTTGGTCTACATTTAGCTTTGTCGATGCACATCCAGATGGTTCCCCAAGCCTCAGCTCAACTCAACCGAGAATGAACTTTTGCAATCTGTTGATGACCTCAACCAGATTTTCGATACTCCACTCACCCTTGGTGAGCTACTGGATCCCCGGAAGAGGCTGAGAGTTGTGAGATTGAACTGTTTGTGACTGGTGAGAAGGGCCCTGAAGAAGAGATTGTGGCGGTACAGTAGAACGTTCAAGTTAAGCCGAGGCAATGAGGAATCATAACGCATTTAGATTTCCCACACGTCGCTTGGCCCACCTTACTCAGTACAGAATAGAGAAGAGCTCATCTTGTCGTTTCTAGACCAGGTACGTGCCACGGGTCGAATAATTCTGGAAGCATCAAATGGAAACCTATGGGGTCGAATTCCTTCTCCACTAGGCCAGTCTCGTTCGCCGCATCTGCTTCCACATCATACTTATCTCCGCTACTCCGAATCGTGTATAAGTATACATAAGTAATGTCATACTACTTTCTCGGCATCCAGATTGTTGGGTGTTATTACTCCGCTATTGGGTTGGAAGATCATTGATGCGCTCCAAAACAAGGCGTAGAACTACGCCGTGTCGGGGATGCATCGATGAGTGGCCAACTTCTTGCCAGCGAACGATGGCCGAGAAGTAGGACAGACATATGGGCGGTGACCCGAAAGTCAATGTCCCTCGAAATGCTACGTGAATTTCATCGCTTTCCGAGAGGGGAAGTATATGCCACTAACACTATTGCCGAAGCATCCTGTCCTTTCGAAAAATCACGTCCACGACCTGCCACATGCCCAAAAGCCTTCTGGGTTTACACAATTAATAGGCAACTCGAGCGCAGCCATAGCATAATGCTCTGAGAGTCGGTCCGATATCCAACCAAACGAGATGCCTGGCCAGGACATTTTCTACAACACCATCATCCTTATTCTGCACCTGAAGAATGGGATATACACATGTGGCGGCGCAGCCGAATATTGCATGTATCATGGGTCCGACTCTCGCTTGATTTATGGTAACTGCACTGCCAAGATGGGTTGAGAGTGATATTGTCATTCAAGCACAATATGATGCGTCACACGGCGCGGAGATTCGTCAAGTATGTACTGCGTCCGATGGCATCTGGGCGCAAAAGCAGCGGAGGAACCAGGGTCTAACTCTACACCAAAGGCCTGGGCACAGACGGGGATCACGCATTCGCGGCGGCGTCCGAGATAGGGTGTGGGACACACCACCTGTCAAGGTCACCATTCGACGCCTATAAAACGACTCACTGGGATAGTCCACCTCATACCTCAATCGTTTAGCACAATCAAACACTACATGGCGCCAAACCTCACCTCTGGTACATTCAGGGTCGTTTCCCTCATCAACGATAGCAATCCCCCTGTCGGTGTCAATTTGACACGTCCAGCATCCCAGTCTGTCCACCTCAACGGGCGCGTCACAACTGTACAGCAGTTTCTTGTCTCCATCCAAAACACAAGTCTCACCTCATTGTCTGTAGTGGGCCATCGAGCAAGAAGACGACAACACTTATCGGCTCAGTGTAGGCGGGTATCCCTACACCGGAGTAGTCGTGAACAGGGTCACTGCTTCCATTCACCCTGAGCAAAACGTGGAATGGATCGCCACCTACGTTGAACGTGAAGACGCATACACGTGAGCGCAACCGTTTGTCGCTGTGACACCGTGTCATGCTAACTTGTTCTGTGTTCAGTATCTCTGCGGTCAACGATACATCCAATGGATGGACCGTCTCTCATCCCAATGGTGACAACTCCAGGGTACTCGGTTCTCTCCCTGATATGGCAGCTTTCTGATGCGTATCGCAGATTGCGCTAAGGCCCCTTATAATTGGGATTTCCTTCCCTCCGCGGTACTTGCCTTCTCAGTTGTTCAGGTTTGAGGAACTTGATGATGAATGAGAGGTGAATGTGAGATCAGTGTAGGAATAGCTAAGTTGCCTTGTATGCTGTGCCCTTGGTGTTGTTTCCACAGAAAGGAGTGTGTTGAATCTGATCTGAGTGTTGTTCACTGGCAGACGAGTAATTTCTGAGTTCCAGTCGATCAAAAGTTCCCACCCTCTTGACCCGGATCGCTTTGCAAAACTACATATACACACCAAGGGGTTTCAATCGCTCCTACTACCTTGTCATTTGCATCCTTTGCTGACTTTCAAAAAAAAATCTTGCATGGGCACCAACTCTACGCGATCTGCGACAAGACCACTTCTGATGCGGTCATCGTAGTATCGGCTGGCTCGGTTTCAACCGCGATAAACTGGACCTTGTTATCCTGCGCGACAATGGCATAACGCTGTTGGGCACGACAGCGGAACGTCAGTGCATGCCCCCGGATATGTCACGCATACCTTTGAACGTGGAGAGCCGAGGAGACCAGATGCATCAAAGATCAGCCCAAGGCGGCTCGTCAACTCGCCCTTGTCGTCGGCGATAAAACGAACGCCTGTTGTTTGATGACACCATGCGCATCGCGCTCGACAAACAAACTACGCACCAGTTCCTTGTGGAGCAAGTTTCTCCTTCCAAGCTCTGCGTGTATGCGTCAGTCCCCAGGTAGACTATATGCGCGTGCACGAGCAAATGGGAGCATACTTTGTCACGAATGCATCATTGACGACGACGACGTAGATATCCTTGATGCCTTTCGCCTTGTACTTGTCATAATCATTGATATACTGAGGCACCTGAGAGCTGCAAGCGGGGGTGAACGCGCCGGGAACACCGAGCTATAGTACACAGGAAAGATCAGCGTCATTGACCTTGAAAGTGATCCGAAACGCACGATGATGTTCTTCCCACTGAGATCGAGTGTGAACCCCTTCTCGGGATTATCTTCCTTGACGTTCACTGTGGGGATCTCGTCGCCAGTGTTTATCTGTCCCGCGGCGAGGACACTGGCTACCGCAGAGTGTGCTGCACGCGCTGCACCTGTGAGAATGGAGGCCATCGCAAAAGTCAGGTTCAAGCGGGAGCAACTCGAGTGAGCGATCTTTATATCTCAGCCTGAGGACAATGACATCAATCATCACGTGGGCAGATAGACCCAACCAACAAGATTATAAGAGACATGGGTGGAAATAAATCACGACCGCGAGATATTCTGATACTGTAAACTCGCACTTTGATACTCTGAGAGGAACAATCTATCACGCTCTGCCACAAGGAATCTGTGTCCTTTGTAAGCCAGTGTGTGCAAGACGAGAGGAAGAGACACATACGAAAGCAACTCGTTCACATAGTCTTTCACCAACCCTATGCTCTCCGCATCCATCGTCGAGCTCACTACCATCTGTGGTAAACTCACTGGGACAGTGAGCCATTAATCCGATCCAATCGAGCAAGGTCGAAAACACACCCAACATTCTCAATAAATGCTCCGCCCCATAGATTGAGCTCATGTCCTTCTCTTGCCCAACCTTTACTGTGGGACCAGTCACATACGTTTTGCGAATCTCCGCATATTGAGGGCGTTCAAAGCGATAAAGCAAATTCGCACCCAGGGAACGATCAAAGTAAACGGTGAGCCCAGAAATGATGGTAGGAAGAACGAGGTCAGGGTCACGTAGGCTATGTTGAACCCGAGTGAGGAGGTCGTCACCTGAGACCAGAAAGATCACATGCCTCGTCTGTTTACCCATCTTCGCAACATGCTCCTTGAACTCTTGGAGGATTTCGATCACATTTGGTGTCCGAGGAAGCGAGACCAGCTGTATTACAATTCCATGGGCGGGAAAGTAGATATACCCGGATAGTGAGGGACACGCATATATCCAATCAAATAACGACTTGCCTGGTTATTTTTCGTGATCGCCTCCCAATCGTCGACGAGGAGCACTTTGAGCACCTCAGGTACATTCATCTTCATCTCCGGCTTTCGATTGCTGTCGTCCTACCACATCACACCGACTAGTTAGCAATCAGAACCAGAACAATATGACGCAGACAGTGCCAAAATGCCAAACCGAGAGGCACGTCACGTCCAACAGAGTTCGTGCCCACCCACTCGACGTATGTCACCAAAGCCCTAGGGCGACTCACCTCTTCCCTGCCCCGCTTCGTTCCCCTTCCGTCTTTCCTCCCACCCCGTCCCGTCCCAGTGCCACTTCCGCCACCCGCCCCGCCGGATCCACTCCCCCCTGCACCTTTTTTGCTACCTGCTCCGGAAGAAGACGCTGCTTGGGACGCTTGGCTCGAGAGCGCTTTCTGAAGCGCGACGTTGGTCTCGTTAAACTTGAGCAGACGCGCTACGGGAACCCATTCGTCCCATCTGTGGAAAAAGTACGCGAAAATCAGTCTGAGATCCATCCTGATGTCTCGTGCCTCCAGGGCCAAAGGGCCACGAAGAAAAACAAAAACGACAAGCACAGACGAATGGAGAGAAAGAACAAGGAGAAATGCACGAGTAGCGGCACTGACGCACGTTTGTTTCCACCCCTTGTAGTGTACGAAAAAGTGTGGGCCGACGCCTGCGAGTTTGGTGTTGGTTTCGTCCCACATCTCGGTTTTCATGACCTTGGCCTCATAGATGAGCGGTCCGTGATAGCATAGGACACGCTCGTTGACGGTGAATGGGAGGGTGCCAGTGGTAGACATGTTTGTTGAACTTGACGCTGCAGAGATTGAGGTGGTCCAGAGACGCAGAAGGTCCGAAGTATATCTTGAAATGAGGGTACCCGTTCACGAAGCGCTGGAACGCAACGATGGTGGCTTGGGCGTAGCGCTTGAGCTTTGATCTTTCCGGTCAAACGCAGATCCTGCAACTCAAAGCAGTGGTAATTACGACGTTGGACCGACTGATATATCAAACGTTATCTACTCAGCACTGAGTGTTTCTCAAGTATAACTTCGTCCAGATACATGACGGTCTGGTCACCAGACGAACTTCGGTATCGTAGACTTGTCACAAGCCAAGCACGTCGCTCGCTCCATTCATACCCAAGAACTCGCGGTGCGATCACCCATGATATACACCACACCTAGGCCTGAGGCCTCATTACAAAGATACGTCTCGGGACCAACAGCGTCGAAAAGGTGCCCGTCATGAGGAACGAAAGAACCTCAAAACATAGCACGGCGCACGGGTCTGTCAAGTGGAAACAGATCAAGAAGCAAGACGTGGCGCGCGAGGCGTACATGTCGTTGCGCTTCTCGTGATCAATAGCAGCAGACGCCATCGGTGGAATACCACACTGGGTCTACGGGGAAGCCATGTTCGGTCGAACGGTAGCGGATGGGAATGACGTTGCTGGGAATGACAAAAGCGATAGTGTTGGGACCGAATGTTTGGAGGAAATCGCGAGGCAGCGGACCGCCATGAACGCATGACCAGGGGGAACTATGAATCCAGTGAGCTGGATCGGATTACCTCCCCGGACATCTATGAGTAAATAGCAAGGATGCACCAAGCCCAGGAAATTCTCGACGACCGGCACTAGCGACGTGACTCTTGCACATGCCACACACCACCGGATGCATTGCCTAGATCGATAGAAATTAGAATCCGGGATATGGGCACTGTCGACGCATCACATAGATGCCTGTCATCGAGTAACTATTGACGTGAATTCGACCAAGACCTAAGGAGATGAGAGGGGACGAAGGCCCACCGTGACGTACGAGAAAGTAACACTGTCGATCCCCGGAAGGTGGTGCATTGAAGCGCCGGCGCCTGCTCGTGATGTCCAATTTATTGGGCATACCTCACTTTTTTTTGGCAACGCCGTTCGAGGGTTTTCCCAGCTGGGCAAGCATACGGTGCCTTGGAGCGAGATCAGTGGGTCAGTAACGCAACACTTTGCGATGGTGACGCAATGCAGTTTCCTTAGTTTCCGCAAGTTTGTGGCAGGACCTTGAAGCTTGACGATCCAGCGCGGTCCAGTTGAGAGATGTGATCGGAGGTTAGGACAAAGGCATTTGAGGGACACTGAAACCAAGTTACAGAAGGTTGGTACCTTTGGCTGCCTCTGAAGTTGTGGTGTGAGAGAAATTCAATGTCCAATTCTGTCTTGTCGCAAGTACAACAAGTACGCTACCACAAAACAGCGGCCGTCACACTAGAAAACATTGTCTCGGAGCACAACAGGATAGACCGCGATCAAAAAATGGGCGAAAGAATTACAACGCAATACATTACGGGTTTACCATAAAAGACGTTGAACAACAGGGAATAAGAAAGTATGAAGAGGATACACACAACCTAACGATGACAAGCGTACATTCGGGGTCTCTGAATATATCTTGCGGGTATATAGTGGGATGAATGGCACGAGAACACGATGGCGACCATGGGAGATAGATGGCATTATGTCAACAAGGGGCACGGGAGGAACGGCAAGGACCGAGAAGTGGGAGAAGACCGGGGAAATGTTGGATGGGAATCGCGGAGATGCGTACAAGGGGCAGTCAAGAGTGCCTGGAAGTCGACTCGCTGAAGCGAACATCGCCATGACTACTTATTGAAAAGGTCAGTGACCGACAAAATTGACAGACGACAATTCACCTTGACGCGCTTCCGCGAGACAATGAAAATCAACCCAGTTCCCTCGGCAAGGAAACGAAAAGGGTCAACGGAGACTCCATGAGGGTAAACCGGGTAGGGAACCGCGGACAAGCAACACTACAAACAGTTCCCACTATGCCCCTTGCCAATTAGCGCCACCGCCTCTCAGTGACACCGTGGGCGGCGGCATTGCATGCCCCGCAGACTCGCACTCGATGAGTGCCATAGTGTTCTGCCCCCTTTCGCGACTTGCGGACCCAATCAAATTCGGTCGCAGTCCTGTCGCCTTGTACGCATTCGTCGGGGTAGCGGACACCTGAACGACGGCCCAAATTGCGGAACATGTCACGGAGGCCGTCGTAGTCAGGAAGATCGGTGAAGGAGAGGGACAGAGCATAAGTGAGCAAGAGGGTGAACTCGACGGGCAGAGTAGCAGTCATTGGAACTGTGGGCGGTGGCAGGTAGGGATCCGGGTCTTGATGGGCGTCAGGGTGGTAAGAAGCAGACGACTGTTTACGGTGACAGCGACGGCGTAGCGGAGGGGTAGGGGTTTCCGGGGAGACAGCGTGCGGACAGGAGCGTGAAGGAGTACGGGGCTGTGAACGCGCACGGGGTCGACGCGGGGTCGCACGGACGGTCATTGACGAGAGAGGACGAGATCTTTCAACATTAGAGTACACATCGTCGTGTTCTTGGTTCTCCTCTGATTGTGTAGTATCATTCTGACGCGGTTGTACCTCCTTTTCCGATTGGTGTTGATAAGCATGGTCCGGGGGCAACTCGGGTAGCAAGGCACCGAGGGCATCTAATTTGGCCTGTAAGATGATATCCCAAGTTTGGGCGACAGTTGGTGCACGTAGTTTCCGCCAGGGTAGAGTTCCACGGAGAAAGTAGATGAGCATATAAGCCAGCGACTCGAGGTCGTCGCGACGAGCGCATTCTGTTTGTGTGTTAGAGGGTCATCAATTGCAAGTTGGTGTGGGACTGACCGACACCTCGATGGGCATTCAAGCTAGCAAAGAGGCTTGTGCCTACGCCATGCCTGCCGTCCTGCTTGTAAGCGATGTGTTCGCCCGTTCTGGAATCCCTGAAGCGACGTGCGAGACCAAAGTCGATGACATTGACGATGGATGCGGTTGGTGAGGAAGACTGGCCCATAACAAAATTGGCAGGCTTTACGTCGCGGTGTATAAATGAACGGGAATGAATAAACTCTAAACGAGATATCTAGGCAACGCAAAATGAACGCGGGTAGAGAGGAAATTGTCGTTTTAATATTAGTGTGGCAGTGGGGAAGAGCAAAAAATAGACGTACGAGCTGATCTGCGAGGAGGAGGACAGTTTTGAGAGAGAAATGTCTGTTGCAGACCTTGAATAGATCCTCTAAGGAGGGTCCGAGGAGATCGATGACCATGACATTATAGTCGCCCTGCTTGCCGGAGTACATGATCCAGGGCACGCCTGGACCGCCCATGAGAGACTTGTAGACTTTGGATTCCTGGCGGAGGGGGGACGTGAGGGAGCGTGGAATAGCCGGCTCAAGCTTGATAGCGACTTCCTTGCCAGCTATGGTATGTACGCCGAGGAAGACGGAGCCTGTGGGGAATGGATGAGACGGCGAGGACGACATGCGCACGGACCAGATACACACCGCAGCCACCGTTGGCGATTTCTTCCTCGAGTCTGTACTTGCCGCCAAACGTGACGTCCATGTCGAGACGGTGGCAGAGAGAGAGCTTGTCTGGGGTTTTCTGGTTCGGATTATGTAAGAATTTGATGCGAATGGCACGTGATCGCGACGCGCCGCCACCGCCACACATGAAACTCTTACACCGGACGGGTCCTCATTCAGTAGGGAAGCTTCCATTCCATTCCATGCTATGGATGTGACACTCATCAGTGGCGTACTTTCACAATCTCTATTGTACAATCCCAAACAGACAAGACATATTGATACTTGGCAACCTTCTCTTACGCCCGCCCCTGACTTCTCAAGAGCTCCAACTGGTCCAAGGCGGCCTTATGGAACTCTTGGTAATTCCATATCCCCGTGTTATCCTCACCATGTGAGACCCAGCCAAGAGCCGACCCAGTCAGCCACGCCGCCCGCAAAAAGACAGTTCCGTCCAAGTACGCATATTCCGGATCCACGTCCACCCCGTCTTTGGACAGTGAATCAAGGACGAACCCGGCCTCCCGGTGCCCGTACAGCACATTAAAATGAGCCAGCGCCCGTTGCACTTTGCATAGATGCTCGTTGGGGTGCACGAGCGAATCGGCCAGGATAGGGTACCATGGGTTCGGGGTGATTGCATAGGGCGACGCCGGGGAAGGGAGCGCGCAGGCAGGCATGGTGGGTTGAGAACCTGGAAGCGTGTTGGAATACTTGGCTGATGGTATGTTGGGCAGCGGTGGAAGCGGTTGAGAGGTGAACTCTTTGAGAGCGAAACTGGAGCGACCACGGACAAGCCACCAAGTGATGCTCGTCAAAAAGTGCGCACGGAGTAGCTTCGTTTGCGATGGATGTGACAAGTATGCACAGATCGAGGGAATGAACAGGACCGATGTCACGATATGCGCACTGAGCACAACGGTCAGACACAGAAGAACGTGCATGCGTGGCTGGACGTACGTGAAGAAATCGGCGCAGTATTCAGCCTCATTGCCGCCCCAACTTCCGACGCCATACATGAGTATTGCAGCCCAGATCAACTCCTCGACACGTTCCTCCAGATCTTCTTGACTCTCAATGTGGCAATCCCACATCTCGCCATACTTGTTGATCACTTCACCATGCGACTCGAGCATTGCGGCATACTCGTGTTTGTCCAGTACCTTGGATCCGAAACGAGGGTCACGAAGCATGAGCGACAAAATGTTCAACGCCCGCAAGCGCGAGCCCGGTTTGGGCATCCACTCGGGCTCTACAAATCACGCGATTAGAGTAGAACAGGACGAAAATAGGGAAGCAACTGACCTTGTCTCTCCAAATCAGTGATGGACGTCGTACGTGTGGGCGTGAAGAGCAGACGCGTGATAAGCGTGGTTGCACCAGCAGGGTGTACCGACGTCCATGCGAGACCTTTCGATTCAACGACCTACTATCAGCATACGTATATACAAGCTCTAACCACACACCTTCCGCGATGAGACCCATTATGCCGAACTCGGCGCCATAGCCGACATGGATGATCGGGTGGATAAGAATCTCGAGCAACCGATTGAGCATCTGCGGCTGCTCAGCGCCTGGCTGCGGTGTGCGGATGTTGTAGTGAGGGGAGAATATATATTTCTCGAGGATGGTACTAATAGTAGCACCGGGCTCAAGCACAACACGGTGAAAGTAATCAAGATAAGCATTGTAATACCTAAAAACCAATGTCAATGGAAAAATGAGGCACGCAAGGCAAGTACCCACTGATCGTTCCCAAGATAATCTGTAAAGTTATCGTCTGTGATAGTAACCTTGTCGGGTGCAACGAACGCGACACGTAGATGATCGAGGTGGGTACCCTCGTAGGCAGCGCTGATCACGGGTCCTGGCGCACCGAGTGCATATATGGCGAGTAAGTGGTGGACAGAGTGACTGTACGGACGTGAGCGACCAAGGAATCATAGCCGATCGAGGAAAGAGACGCACTTGTGAAAGCTAAACTCGTTGAAAAAGACATGACTGCGCTCGTGATTGTCCCTAAGCGCTTTAAGCAGCGCGGCCGTAGCTTCTGGCCCAGAGTTGGGCAGACGGGCAGGGGCGAGGAGAGAAGGCGGGGACCTGACACCTGGAAAGAGGCGGCAGAGCACGTCCTGTGAGGACGGCGTTGCGGGGATGACAATCTCTGGTGGTGCGGAGGTGGCCATGATAGCTGAAAGTTGGAGCTTAGCGTTTCGAAATCCGGTCGTTACTTTATAGTCCTGTCGAGGCGATACTCAGTGACTCAGTGAGGCAGTATCCATCGTCCGCACTACCTGCTTGTTTCTGCATTTGAGCCTTGTCCGCGAGGAGATCCGACGGCGACAACACCCGTCTTGTCAGGGTAACTTCCACTCTGAGAGCATCCGAGTCTGTGGTTGGTCCCGCGCAAACTGTTTGGGACACCTGCATGCAACTAGACTGGTCACCAGTCTAGTATGCAACCTGCATGTGAACTGGTCGCCGACGACCAATTAGGCAGCTGAGACTGCTGCGGTGGTGATTGTATGGTCTTTGAGACCAGTGCGACCCGTCACCATGGCGGATTGAACGGTGCAGGAGTCGCCCTGATTTAAATAAAGTTGGTCCTGATGGCGCTGTGAATCGAACTCCAGCGGGTCGGATCGAGGTAGTAGCATTCAATAGTAGCAGTGATCTTTCATCAACTCATATGTACACACCCCTTCTCATTCTCGCATTCGTGGTCAGCTGCCATGCCTTCATCATCCCCAAAGTCCTCCATGTCTCTCGGAAAACTCGCCATCTGCGAAGATTTTCTGGATAGTCACCGGGAATACGCCATCGACCTCCTTCTCAGCGTCAAGAAACCCTGGGTCACCGGCACAGAACGGATAGCTGTCTTGAAACGCGTGAAGGCCGGATCTGTTCGCTATATGAGCTTTGCAGCGCCGGCAGATTGCTGGACGCAACGGAAAAGGCGCTTGCGATGTACGACAACGAGAAACATTTTAAAACCGCACGTCCATCGCTCGGAAAGAGCGTATCTAGTCATGGTACGTCTTCCCAACATGCTTGGTCTCCGTTACTCAAGATTTCCTCCGGAAACCCTGTTCGGGAACAGTTTGACAAAAGGCGTTTTCCTCTCTCCGATCGCAACACGCGGCATGGCGGGCACGCCTCGCTGTGATGTTTTCCTCGTCCACTCAGACTCCCCAACAAACCAACGTAAGCCCCCACTACTTGGACCAGAATAGGAACTTGGACGCACTGCTCCCAACTTCCTACCCGGCCCCGAGAGCAATCTCAAGTTCACCGCGGCGTCTACTGGCTCGGTTTCAGAGAGCACGCCGAGTTCGTCCATGTTCGTCGTTTTCAGACGGTACTTGTCGAGCGATTGTCCTTGCGAGGCTAACAAAGCGGACGCTGCGCAGGCCCAGAATCCAAGTATGCATCACGACCTGAACAGTCCGGGTGACCGAGCGCCAGATACCCCAAGTCCACTGGATGCGGTACTGGAGGAGAATGCGCCATCAAGGTCAACGTCTGAGACAACTTCGTGGACACAAGAAACCGACCCGCCGTCGCCAAAGTGCGACGCATTGATTATGGGCCCCCGGGTGTTCCACCTCCGTGCGCAGATCGTGCGATCTGATGATGCATGCCGAGCATTGATGAAATGGTGTCGAGCCTGCAGGACCGATCTACAATTGGACCCACGGGAGGGACACGAGACTGGACCGACCCACGATAAAGCAAAAGGAACGCGTGGACACCCATTGATATTTGGCCCGGTATTGTTAGACATAACAGTCAAGTCGGAGGAACCGCCACAAAGTGCCCGTCTTATGGTGACGACAAAACCCTGGCTCAAGCATTGCTGTTCAATGAGCAGGAAGAACTCAAAGGACGATGGCTGGCAGCACGAGAGAAGCGATACAAGGGCTGGCAAAGACGTCCGTATCGGCCTGACTGATCAACAGTGCTTGGTAGAACCTAAGATGCGGAACGGCAGTGTTGCAGCATATGTACATTACGCCGAGCACATCGCATCTTGAATAACGGGTTCACCGTGAATAAGAGCAAAGACAGGCCCACGCACATGCCCAACAGTCGTTATATGGACGAAATGCAGAGACCACGGGGTCTTGGCATGAACAATGACAACGATGTGAGCTGATAATATTACTATTGCAGTCTGAAAAATACAATTACTATGAGGTATGCAAAGAGACTTCAATGTAAGACCCTTACCTCGCAGATGATACACAGCACTATCTTGCGCAATGGTCAAAGGCTCGATACCAACTACAGGACTCATTCATGCAACCAGAGGCGAAGGGAAGAGCCACAGTATAACAAAACACGACGAACACGTGTTGATGGTAGCTTTAGATCGGCTTGATTTTGAAGTGGAGGGAGATGAGAGAGAAAATGAGACACTGAAAAGAAGGTTATCCGATGTTCCAAGAAGAATTACGAGCGCATACCTTCAAATCCTGCACGAGATAATAGAAGACACGGAGTCCTTCCGGGTCCTCGCTGTCCTGGATATCTACCAAGGACCCGATTTTTGCAGTCTAACCGACAGTCAATAGAGTTGGCATTAAGATCAAGGGAACGTACCTCGAAAGCGATGTGGTCATTTCCAATACGGATTTCAAGCTCTTGCTTTCCAACGATGTTCTTTTTTGGCCAGTTTGTGTCGTCTTCCCTGGCGGAGATGAGCATGACGAGAGTACATTACATAGTTCATGTACTTACTTTGTGATTTCGCCGGACTCGACGATGCGCTTAAGCTCCTTCACCACTAAAGGCCCAACCCACACTGACAAAGGTATCACGAGTTGAGCGGGAAGATAAAATGGTGCTACTTACTTTCTTTACGAATGAGACTGTCGTTTCTGTAGTTCGAGTTGTTCGCGTATCGCAGGCGACCATGCGAATACTCGAACTCGAGAAACTCGTGTCCGTGTTTGCCTGAATGGCCGGTGCTACATGGAGTGTTCAGTCGTGACGCTGTCTCGACGACGCAAATACATACTAGTATCTAAATAAATGTTAGTCCCAGAAGTACTGACCATGCTACCCGTACCTACCTCAGGTAAAACGGGTCGCTGTCGTTCGAGCTCATCGTGGGTAGTGTTGAAAACGTTGGACGCGTATCTTACTAACCCGCGCGCAATCCGGAAATTGCCGGATCGAGTCGGAGAAATGTCGTTCTGCTCTCCGGTCTTGCTGCAAATCGCGTCAATATGTTAGCTCGTTCGTCTCGTTCGTCATGGGCGTCGCTGGCGAGATGGGTGCGGTATCAAGGCAGTAAGCCACCGTACGTCTTTCTCTTTATTCGTTCCAACCGAGTCGTGCAAATATTTCAAACAGGGCCAAATCACCCCCAAAGGCGGACGAAAACAACGACGCACCCGTCGTGCTGACCGAGGCCGACATTGCCTCCATGGTCATCCCTGGACGATCCTTGTACCCCCCAACGACCATTCCGCGTACGCACGGCATTCCTGCCGCCGAAATTCACCTCCGGTCGCACCACGTTTACCCACTCGACCTTTTCGCCCATTTTGCCGGGCATGCAGCGAGTGCGCTGGGTATCCCTGCAACGCGTCCTATACCGCTCCCGACGCAGCGCTCGATGTGGACCGTCCTCCGGGGGCCGTTCGTGCATAAGAAGAGTCAAGAAAATTTCGAACGACGCGTCCACAAGCGGGTCATCAAGGCATGGGATGCGGACTCACTCATTGTGGACAGGTGGGTGCGCTACCTGCGGAAACACCAAATGCCAGGCGTCGGCATCAGGGTTACGACGTGGGAGAGAGCGCCGCTGGGTGTTGGCAAACAGATATTTGAGCAGGCGATGGAGAAGATACGCCCCGACACTGAGGAGATCAAGGCACTGGCGGAGAAGATTGTGGAACAGGAAATGTCGGTAGCTAGCGAGGGAGGAGAGTCACCCACGGAAAAACCATGCATGTAATTCTCGTTCAATATCATTAGAACTGGGACTATGCGCGACGGAGTACAGTATATGAACGACTCGGAACGAGAGTATTCTAACAGGCACACAGAAGTGGTGTGTGTTAACTCGGCGACGGGTGTCACATCATCGGCGTAGGCTGTCACTTTTCGAATTGATCCTTGACATATTGTCGAAGTATATTTGTTACTTCGCGTTTCACTGCCAGAGGTATGCTGGCTGTATTCAGTAGAGTGAGGTGCGTGATACCAAGCCATGTCCTGATGTACCTTGTGCGGGCGGCAATATCTCCTCTAGTAACAACCGAAAGGACAGCGCGTCCATCGACCGTGCACGTTCTATGTAATTGCATCCATCAGCCCATCTCTTCACGTCCCCGAGACAAGGCAAGGATACCTTTTGCACGGTGACGTATTTCATCTACCCACCCATGCTCGGAGAGCTTGGACGTGAGGAGACGGAGAATCCTGGGATCGGAGCGACGTAGTAAGACCCGAGCTGGCCAGAGAGAGACCAAGGCGTACCTGTCCCATTCACCACTTTCGACCATACGGCGGTGAATTTCGACATAGAATTCGTCTGTGTCAGAGGCTGATTTGGACATGGGTGGTTGCCACGGCGCCTTCTTACTGGAATCCGGGGAGATACTCAATCGGCTAACGCCAAACAAGGACTCGTTGTGGCCAGGGCATGCAATCCGCCAAACACGCGGAGATACTAGGCTACAGCTTTGATTTGACCGGTACTTCGGTTAGTTCTTAAGCCGAGGGATCATTTTGTGAGCAAGAAAATACAGTACAACACGTATCAGGATAGTACAAACGGTTCTGTACAGGGTGACACTCTCAATGTAGTTAGCAAAACAGACGTGAGCAATGTGTGATGTCGGAATAAGAGGACAATAACGAAAAGAATAAAGTTAAGTAAAGCGAGCAGAGGAAATCTAATGTGAACAGGGTTAAGGATCGCGATCAGAGGGACTGCTGAATGCGGCGGTAGATTTCATCGTCCAGGAAAAAGTCATCGTCTCCTTCCATTTGTTTGCCCTGATGGCATACAGCAGCGTGTTTCCACCTGCGCAACTGAGCGCAAATATCGCAGTGATCATGTTTGGCGCGTACCAATAGAGTTCCTTCACCTACGATGCATTCAGTCAAGTGGCCACTCTGACTGGCGACGCCTTACCTTGATATCTATGTTTTTAATACTTTCCACGAGTATCCATTTCCTGCATTTGTGGCACTTCCCCTCTTGTATGTTTGTGCGCTCGTTCTTGGCCGGATTTTGACGCTCAGTTGTCCGGAAAGCGAGCGGGGGAGAAAAAGGACGGGCAGAAACAGAAGAAATTCCTTGACAAGTCTAATGAGGGTTACGTGAGTGTAGGTTGGAATACACACCGTGGGCATATTGCAGATGATAGCTGGACACATCGCTAATTCAGTATTTTTACCAATGAAAAGCACGACTCTGTCAAGGGTATGAAATGAGCTGCGATGTGTAGGCGCTACTGGACACGTGCCACTTGTATGCAGAAAACTTCATCGAGAGCCAGACAGCCTCGCCCTTGCCGCCACGGGAGGGACTCTCGATGCAAATCGGGCAAACGCCGACCTTTGTCGCTCCGCACCCTTTGACGAAACGTGGTGTATACAGATCCAGCGCATCTCGCGGTTCGTTATATGTCCCCGCCAAGCGTTTAGAATCAGCCGAAAGTAAAGGAAACCTGGAAGATACGTTCGATCGTGAGCAATTACCAAGTTGGCTTCCAATGAACAGAACGAACGTTCCGTTAGCCAGCCGCAGGTAGGAACTGACTGGGAAACGCAGGTACAAAAGAGAAAACTGTGAATGGTAAGGTATGTCAGTAGGAAGTCGTCGTCGGTTCGATGGCTCGAGGGAAGAATTGGTCTCGGTGGGGGTTGATTCAGGAAGCTTGGTGGTTCGAATTTTCTTGCGCTTGCTGGGTATCTCGTCGCCGTCGCGGCTTTGTGAGGCTCTCTTGCGTTTGCATCCAGTGGTGCCCTTCGCAGGCAGGTGATCCGAGTCACGAGAACGAGAAGAACTGCGGGTTGATGGACTAGGAGGCTGTCGTCCAGAGTTACCAGTATATCGGATATTCGATTGTCTGGGGTCTTTGTGTCTCTCTTCGGTCGGAGAGGTAGGTGGAGAGCTACTTCGCAAGTTGAGTCCACGTCTGAAACGGTCGGAAGATTCGGGAGATGAAAGTGGTGTAAGATCCGACAGATCTGACAAAGGTGATGAAGGATTTTGAGATAAAAATGTCGACGAAGGTGTGTCATTTTCGGTAATCGCAGATTCATCCGCCGCTGCGGATATAAATCTATCGATCAAGGAGACTCGTCCTACGGCATCCTGGGACGTTGGGCTACAGTCGGTCCTGGACGGGGTTCCACCAGCGTACGTAGAAGTTGGAGAGAAGAGCGTAAAGTGAGGATTCCTTCGCGCGACGGGGGAAATATGAGTGTTGATATTAATCCACTCTCGAGAAAATTCGCCAACAAATTGTCGTTCGAATGGAGTGCTTCCTGATCCTTGAGAAGGCGGTGATATTTCTGGAAAAACCAAGGAGGGAACTTGTGACACGGGCAAAGGGCTCGGGGAAAACACGAATTGCATGTTTGCTATGGAAAGGGACGATGTTGAAGGCGTGACGAGAGAGCGCGGCGTACTCGTCATGGGTGGATATGATGTCGAATATGTAGGCAGAGTGGGGCTCAGGGATCGCATACCTCCCTGGACTCGATTGGGTGTAGATAACATCGAAAGACATGTCGCAGTGTCTTGGGTAAGCTCCAGGGAGGGCGAAGCTTGATAGAATGTGTAGCTGCCCTTGTACAAGACTAGGTTGTCGGACAGATCGTTGTAGGAAGACTTGGGCATCATTTGCACTGTTGGATGATGATCAGTAGGGGAATTGCTCACTATGTACGGCTATGCTCTGTCAATTACCTGTCACAAGCACGCTGATCTGCCTTGAGGCTAGTCGCGCTGGGGAGGGAAATCTTTGACACTTCACGGAGTCTGAATAATTGATTCTCCGGTCTAAATCGGCACCACATGCCGAAAACATACCCTTCCATTCGACCATTACGCTCGTTATGATTTTATTCACCCTATTTGCTTCTAGCGCGCTCCTTCTCGCGTCCATTCAGCATGTCAAAGCTTCTGCGCTGACCACCACCATTGCCCACAACGAACGCCTCTGTTTCTATGCCGACGTGGACAAGGCAGGAGAGAAGATCGGGGTGAGTGCTCCCACCTGGCCAAACGTCCGCAATACCAACTATACCTCTAGTTTTACTTTGCAGTACGTGCCGACTCGCACTGTCCAAGTCGAGTTTTCTGAGGTTGTGCCAGGTTCAAGCCGGTGGCTCTTTCGATATTGACTTTGACATCAAGGATCCCAACGAGAAGCTACTTCTCGATGGACAACGCGAGCGTTCCGGAGACTATGTCCTGACCGCAAATACCGTTGGGGAATACGCCTTTTGTTTCGAAAATGACATGTCCACGTTGAGCGACAAGCTGCTCGACTTTGACATCATGGTCGAGAGCGAACCACGGAGAGAGGTTGCGGCCAAGCCTGGTCAGGTCTCGGATCATACGAACCCGATTGAGGAAAGCATATACCGGCTCAATAGCATGTTCATGAGCATTAAGCGCACTCAGAGACAGTAAGTACTCCGTTAGACGCGTCGAAACGTCTTCCCATGTGCCCATAGCTTCCACACGCGAGAGACACGAGGTTTCTCTCTCGTCAAATCCACCCAAAAGTAAGCTTGCAGTCTCATAGGCTTTGTGTCCAACTCACCATATACACAGTCGCTTATTCTGGTATGCTGTGTGTGAGAGCTTGGCTGTCGTTGGGATGGCAGTGTAGGTGATCTCATACGAGAACGATGCAATGACCTCTAACCATAGAGCAGTTTGCAGGTGTACGTTCTGCAAACCTTCTTTACCAAGACGGGTCGTCGGTACAAAGTATAAGATATTGGACTTGATTTGTATCTGTCTCGCATCTTTATTATCGACCTCTAGTAAATAACATCTAAGTGATGTGGACGAGATAAGATAACGGGATAACTCGGTACACGAAAACACTCCAGATCGCGATTGTATACCTTGAACTTGTCCCAATGGCCAACGTACAGACACAGACAACCATCATTCCCCACAACCAAGAACCGTATGTAACCAGGACGTATCCAAACGAATCTGAGCTCGACATCAAGCTCCACAATGCTGCCCTCGCACAAGCAGCTTGGAGGAAGCGCACCCTCAAAGAACGTATCGAGATTGGGCACATGTTTGTGGTATGTTTCAGGATGATGTCTCGCATGATATACACACAAAGATTGCTTCGCAGTCGGTGTTCAAGGGCATGGAAGATGATGAACAGAAAGCCCTCCACCTCGAGTTCACCCTGCAAGTGGGTCGGTACGTTCAGTTCACGGTCACGACCCGAGAGATACTCATGCACGTCTGCTAAAGACCTGTGAGTCAAGTACCCGGAGAGATCAGAGGGTTCTTGTCTCGCGCCGAATACCTTCTGTCCATCGCAGAGTCCTGCCTGTCAGATGTCTCTCTCAAGGACACCGATCTGCCTGGATTCAGACGGTACATCAAGCGTGAGCCCCTCGGCGTCGTTTTCGTGATTGCTCCTTGGAAGTAAGTTTTACATCTTTCTTCAGTCCCCACAGCACTGATCTACGTCGTCGTGCTGCAACAGTTATCCCTATCTCGTGACCATTAACTCTGTCCTTCCCGCCATCGTGGCTGGAAATGCGGTACTGCTCAAGCCCTCCCCACAGACACCCCTCGTAGCAGAACGCTTTGTCGATGCACTCCACAAAGCTGGTGTGCCGGTGGATCTCGTCCAAGTTTTACACCTGTCGCCCGCGCTCACCTCCTATGTGGTCCAACACAAGCTGGTGGACTTTGTCTCCTTCACTGGGAGCGTGGTCGGAGGTCAGGCTGTGGAACGTGCGGCCGCGGAAGCTGCCGGATTCAAGGGTGTTGCGCTCGAGGTACATCCAAGAGACTCTATCCCGCGATGGCTAACCTGCCAACAGCTCGGAGGGAAAGACCCTGCGTACGTTCGTCCGGATGCGGACTTGAAGTACACCGTCGCAGAACTTGTGGACGGTAGGACCTCGACACGCTGAGTTGCATTTCTTGACTGAGATATGCTTTCTTCTGAAGGTGCCATGTTCAACTCGGGCCAAAGCTGTTGCGGTATTGAGGTAGGTTGATGGCACTGAAGTTTCCTCACCTCTCAATTCGCTGCCAAAAGCGCATATATGTGCATGAATCCGTATACGACGAGTTTGTGGCACAATACGTCGATCTCGTCAAGGTGATTAGCCTCTTGTTTCTAGACTCGGGCGGAAAGCTTACTCCATGCCAAAAGAAATATATCTTGGGTGACCCCACCAAGCCAGAGACTTCCCTCGGACCAGTTGTCAGCGTGGCGAGTGCTGAGAAGATCCGCAAACAAGTTGCGGATGCGAGTGAGGATTCCTCGATTCCCTTGCCACTATGTTGGCTTGATAAAGTATCTAGTCAAGGCGGGTGCCAAGCCTCTCATCCCCGAGGACCTATTTCCGATAGCAACACCGTGAGCATGCTTGTTTGGAGTTGTTCGTCACTAGAAACTCACGAATGAAAAAGTGGTACTACCTATGTTGCGCCGCAAGTCTTGGTCAATGTTAATCACAGTGAGTTCACTGGCCAACAAGCGTGCGATTGCTAAGATGGCCCATCATCTAGCCATGGACATTATGATGGTAAGATACGCTCGATGGACAAAAAGTAAGTACACTAAGAACCATTACAGGAGGAAACATTCGGTCCTGTTATCGGGATCCAGAAGGTGAGTCAAGACAGCTTTTCCGATTGCTCGCATGATGCCAACGAGCAGGATACAGGTCTCTTCGGACGAGGAGGCCATTCGCCTTATGAACGATTCTCCGTACGGGCTGACGGCCTCCGTATGGACGAACGCACAAGAGCACCCTTATTCTGAACAAGCTTTCTTACGCTTCGTCGACGAACTGCAAACCGGGACCGTGTTTCTGAACAGGTGCATTTTTTTCCCCGACGGGGTCTTGTCACCTTTCTCACTGGCGTCATCGAAAGATGCGATTCCCTCGATCCCGCACTTGCGTGGACTGGCGTCAAGAATAGCGGTCGCGGGGTCAGCCTGAGTAAATTCGGTGCGTCATTGGGTCTAGATCTGATGAACGAACCATCACAACCTCATTGTCTTATCATCTGCTTCCAAGGCTACGACCAACTCACGCGCGCGAAATCTGTGCATATGAAGATCAAGACGACGTGACACGGTCACGGTCTGGTGCGCAAGACCGAACGAAGATACACGTCGCAGTATGTACTGGAATCGATAAGAGATGGGAGCGGTACCCTCCTTGTCCACCGTCTGTCTGTAACCGCCTGTTTGCGTTTTGACAGGGTCTAGAGAATGAAAGTAGCAATCAGCCATTTGTTTTTTCAGGTCGGCATGAAAGTGATGATGATCAGGACCCTCGAGCGTATGATAGAGGGCCAGGGTAAGGTTCCTCAAGGAGGCACTCGGTCTGGTGCACAGCAATAAAGCTCATCACGAAGAGGTGGTTCAAATCCAGGATGCTCACCTTATTGGTTGGGCACGTTCGAATGACAACGAAGGTATTC
The DNA here is from genome assembly GCA_038090555.1 of Boletus subcaerulescens. Taxonomy (NCBI): domain Eukaryota; kingdom Fungi; phylum Basidiomycota; class Agaricomycetes; order Boletales; family Boletaceae; genus Boletus; species Boletus subcaerulescens. The sequence goes on along the minus strand of JBBPNA010000143.1, from coordinate 25,586 downwards.
AGGCTGAGGAAGAAAAAAACATGGACGTAGTCTCACGCTGGGTTCGGCATATTTATATGGAGATAGTGAGCTCATGTGACGTTGCTGATGGTGAGAACAAAACTCGATTGTCTATAGCACAAACACCGAATGGGTCCGAACAAGGGTGGTCTTGGGTGATTGCACGAGCTACATAAAGGTGACAGGCAACGAAAGAAGACGGCAGTCATGTCTGGGGAAACGAATGGCAGAACTGATATGTGAAAGGAAAGTCACTACTATACGATCATGCCCATGTACAGGCGCTAGAAATGCATATCATACGGTTCGAGTTGTATTGCACGCCCGAGGTGGTCATTCAGTGATCCCGGGACTTTCTAGAGCGTAAGTGAGACAATGACATCGGCAGAGAATAAAAATATGGTACCTGTATTCACCCTCGGCGGCCACGCTCAACTCCTCCATCTCGCCTTGTGCGGATGAAAGTGCCTCAGCAGCGGCAGCAAAGTAAACCAGCTGAACGAATATCAGTGATCCGAAAATAGTCGGTGATGGCATGCGCTCACTTGTGCTTTGATGAGTTCGTTCAAGTTCTTGACGGGCTCGGGCTAGAGGCAGGAAACATTGAGCATCTCGCTGAAGGAAAGGCAAACAGTCGACACGTACATTTTCAAGAACGGTCTTCATAAGCGTGATGGCGACCTCGGTCTTTTGAACGAGGTCGTCCTCTGCATTTTCTATGTCAAGCCTTGCCTGCTCTTGCCTAGCAGGACTTGTGGTCTTCAAACTAATCAAAAGAAAGGATTCAGTAAATTCCATGGAGGTGAAACGCGACGGGCTTACGCTTGCTTGGCCGAGTCGAGTTCGAGTCTGCTGGTGCGAACAGCCTGACGGGCCTTCATGGCAACGTTGATCGACGTCGACAGCGTCGTCTGCCACGGCTGGAGATACTGCATCTGGATCGCATCGTCATGTTCAAGGCGTGCGTTAGCGACAGTCTCCCAAGCACCCGCATACAAGCCAAGCGTCCTTGCAAGCTTGTCATCGTTGCCCCCCGGTGCGCCGTTTAGCACCGTGGCTGCATGGGTGGCTGCACGACAGAGGGCATGGGGGAGCGTCTTATACTGCGCAGCGACGGGAGCGACGGGGTTCGGGGCGGGGAGGTTAGTCCCCTTGAGGTTGGCAGCTGCGAAATTGGTGATGCCTTGTCCGATGGTAGTGGACAGCTCGGTAATGGATTCTTGAATCTGGACCGGATAGTCGTATGACTCGGACTCGTATGCCCTGGTAATCCTAGCAGAGGGAAGAGGGAGAAACGAGTCAGATGGGATGACTTTTTTTTAAAAAAGACGAGGCATGCGCGTGGACCGTCGCTATGATCTCACTTGAGCAACACGAGATGGGCCTGACGCAGCGCGTCGACACGGGCTTCGAGGTCTTTGTACTCTGTACGGGTGATCAGAGACGTAGGACAAGACCGAATTCTTCAGAGACACAGACCTTGAGGCAATTCGGTGATTTCGCCAGGTGCAATTTGACCCAGACGTTCACGGGTGGCCTGGACGCTCGAGTTGAAGCCCTTGGCCAGCTTGTTGGCCGACTGGCCGAGGTTCAGGGTGGAAAAGCTCGATTGCAACTTGCTCCAGTGGTCCATTGTCGATGTCAGAGTTGCTGCTCGCTGTGTTGGATACGATGGACGCTTGGGTGGTGGTTGTCGTGCACGATGACGAGCGCAGAAGGCTGTCCGGGGTTTCGTTCTGAACAAGGAAAGGCGGTGCCACTAGTCCGGCTCTCGCGGGGGTCACGACGCGTATGCCTCCTTGCTAAGTAGCTTCATCATCATCAACATCGACGACGATGGACAACGTGTACAGGTCGTCTGGTTTCGATTTCTCAAACTCGATACGGTGGGCGCGTTTCGCGATGCCCGATGATATTATAACGAGTTCAACGCCCCCTGGAACAGCAACCACTCTTTGGCGGAGAAAGGCTTGCCGCTGCCAAAGGTAACCAGCACCGGTACCACCATCGTAGGATGCGTCTTTAAAGATGGCATCATACTCGGCGCCGACACGCGCGCCACCGAAGGCCCGATCGTCGCCGACAAGAACTGCGAAAAGGTGCGTGGCCGCGTCATCATTATCATTGGATCACCCCGTCTCACGCGCACACATTCGCCCTCAAGATACACTACATCACAGAGTCTATTCGTTGTTGCGGTGCGGGGACTGCAGCCGATACGGAGTTCGTCACCGCGACCATCTCGTCCAATATGGATCTGCATGCACTCTCGACGGGGAGAAAGCCGCGCGTAGTCACGGCTATGACCATGCTGAAACAACATCTCTTTCGGTCCGCCTGCTTTTTTTTTTTTTGGCTCTTGTCGTCAACGATGCTGAATCCGTGCATTGAAGATACCAAGGGCATATCGGTGCTGCGCTCGTCCTGGGCGGCGTCGATGTCACCGGTCCACAACTCTTTACTATCCATCCTCACGGTTCCACGGACAAGTTGCCGTACGTGACGATGGGATCAGGCAGCCTTGCAGCCATGGCCATCTTTGAGAGCAGTTGGCAGCCCAACATGACGGTAATCAGAGGCTCTGTTTATCTTAGACGTCTAGAGGGCTGACGTCACCGACCACAGCGAGAACAAGCACTACAACTGGTGACCACCGCCATTTCAGCGGGTATCTTCAACGATCTCGGTTCGGGTTCGAATGTCGATGCATGCATCGTCACTGCGACGGGCACTGAGATGCTGCGCAACTTTGTCAAACCGAATGAGCGTGTTGAAAAAGAGCGTAAATACACGTTTAGGCGGGGAGCCACAGCTTGGAAGAGTGAAAGCATTAGAAAATTGATCGTCAGCGAGCAGATCACCCCTGTCGCAGGCGAGGCCATGGATGTTAGCTAGACGGATGTCTGTTGTACACTAATCAATGTTGTTCTGTTCGAAGCAATTCTGGATCGATCGATGGCATTTATGCATAAAATAACAGAGCGCTAGGGATACTGTTCCATGTACAATCTATCTATACAGTGGTTCAAAAAGATGCAAACGAATGTTATACACATGCAAAATGAATACGCCAAATGTTTTTAGTTGAGCGCCAGATCCGATGCTGGAGACACGACTGCTACTAGCACGGATATATCTATAGAGATTTCAGGACGCATTACGGTCACCAGACAAAGTGTACTCACCATCAATTTTACCGCCCTTGAAGGTCTTTCCTTGTTCCCTTGCTCGTCGGGCAAACGGTATCTCGTCCTCCACGTCCCCGTCATCATCCGCAAAATTCTTCCCCTTCCTCTCCGACACCCGACGGGCCCTCGAGCACAAAGCCTCGCTCAACATCACCGCAAGCGTCCTCCGACCAAGTAACCCCTTGCCATTCCCCTGATTCGCATCCTTCAAAAATGACCTCTTGAACCGCACCACCTCATCCAACACTTCCGAGTCCCACAGGTTATCGCTCAGTCCATCGCTCGCCAAAATCAGGATATCGTCCGCTTGCACGGGGAGTTCGAGGATCTGCGCATCACTGGGTCGGGCAGAGGAACGCGGCCCAAGTTGCACAGGCGTGTTGAAGGCCCACCACATCTCAGCACTACGCCATGCAATGTGCTCGTCCCGTACTAGCATACCCATGCAGTCACCCAAGTGCGCGATCTTGAGGACAGCATCAAACGTGGGCTTTGGCGGAGCTGGGAGATTGAATAGTATCGAACGATAAGGAGGCGTTGTGGGAGGCGTCGGTGGTCGGAGATGTTGAAGAACCGCGACAAGTGCGGTCGAAGACCCGGTCTTCAAAGGAACGACCTTTGGCTGTGGGACGACAGGGTCCTCGGGTAGTAGTGAGGAAGCCGGAGGTGAAACCAGGTCTTCGGGAATGGAAACAAGCGAGGATGGCTGTGGAGACGATACCGACTCCTCGGCCACGACATGCGCTTTAATCGTTTTTTCATATGCATGTTCGAGAATCATGAGTACGTCCAAACCATCCTCGAGGTCTTCAAGCGAGTCTTCCAACTGCTGGTTGAGCTCATCGATGTCGGCATTCCATGGCCATGCATCGTTGAGGGCTGTGCTACCTGTACGTCGTGGTGAGGCACTGCGAGCAGGGGACGCTTCGCGTCGCTGACTAGTGCAGGCATCCACTTCGAGAGCCTCAACGGAACAATGATGCATCAAACGACGAGCAAAAAGAGCGCTGGGTGAAGGGTCCTGAGCAGACCGTTTCGACGCGCAAGAGTCTAAGACAGTCAAGATCCGGTCAAGGTAAAGTTTAATGGTATGGAGCAAAATTCACGCACCTCTGGCCCGTGACCAGCCGCCGACACCGTCGGCCACGCCCATGGCGTTTTCACGGATAAAGTAGGCGTCTTCGCCTACTTGGACAGCAAGACTGAGGTCTTCTGCAGGAGAGTCCTGAAAGAAACGACCAGTGTTGACAGCAGAGCTGCCCATGCCTGATTTGACAGGCTTGGATGCATGTTTCGGGATCCCGTATGCACCGACATCGAGGTGATACCGCATGCGCTGCCGCTTGATACGCGGATGCGAGTCAGATTGATCAGACAGCGACACATTACAAAATGGGATTGGAGGAAAGGAGGAATACGGAAAGAAACCCGCGGACTGATGCGATGCAGGAATGACAGATTGTGACGAGGAATTGGCTTGTGGCGACGTGAGTGCAAGGGAAAAGGGTGGTTGGCCAGATGTCTGGCCGTGACCGTGCGGCGAGTTGTGCGAGTGGGGACTCGCCGAGCCCTCGCCTTCTGCTTTGACGGGGAGGCGCGATGTGGGGATATGAGGATATCCAGGACGAGAACTGGGAGGTGGTGGAGGTGGTGCGGGAGAATCAAAGAAGGCAAGTGGCCCGGAGGAAGAGTTTGCTGTATACAACGAACGGGATGATGGGGCAGAGTTTGAGCGAACTCTGGAGATCGCGTTAGCCGATGTCGATGGTGCCGAGACCGCGCGGGGTAGAGCGTTATAGAACCGCTTCTGGATGGTCTTCATCGTCGGACGTGGTGCGCTCATGGTGTTGGTAGATCGACCACGACGACAAAAGCGACGGAGGGTGTATCGTCGCTGTGGACGACGATGAGAAGGAACACTGAATGGTTGTGGATTGAAAGACAAGCGTGAAATTTTGATGCATGTGATGATGACCCGGTTGTATCTCGGGAAAACCCGGGACACAAATGCTGCTGCCGATCTGTGATGCGAAAAAGTGTCCCAGTGTAACGGATCTAGTAGTATGTAGATACAAATCCAAGCATGTAACATTGTACGAGCTCTCACTGCTCTGCCTTTGGTGCAGGGGTGTTGGTCACCTCGCTCAGCGCTGCATCTGCCATTTGCAGGTCCTTCTCACTCAGACTCCTGGACGGACCTACACCGGGTGTGCTGATCCCAGAATGGACAGATCCCGCGCGTGACCGAACCTTCATGACCAGCGGGCTACATAAAACGGATACGATAGGGCTCAATGAGAAGTAGAACCTTGATAAGGACAGCCACATACAACGGATACCCATCCTCTTCCTCTTCGCTAGACCGTGGCCAGTTGTACCCACGGTAGTCACTCGTATTCAGTTGTTGCATCTGGACAAGTCGTGAGCGTGTGTCAACGTTTTCCCGCCCTGCCCAGCTCACCTCCTCAGTCAGCGTTCCCATGTCCCCTGGCGTGGCCATTCCCGACATGCGCAGGCGAGGGCTCGCAGGGGCAGATGGCATAAATCGCTCCATACTCGCTCCAAACCAATCACTATCCTCATCGTCCACCTCCCCGTTTGCATTCAGGAATGCATCGGGATAGGCCCGTCTTAACGCCAATTGTCTCGATTTGGAGTACTCAATGCCAAGATTTTTCCAGTCCAACAGCGGACTCAACCGCTCCACCCTGTTGCGCTGATTGATCCGTTGTCGCCTTGTCTTGTTAGTGAATGTGAACATGAAATTGGTCAGGTCGTTGGCAGACTCTTCCACAGACTGCATTCGCCGATCAACGATGTAGCATCCTTCGTCTTCCGGTCTTTCGATGAGATCTTGCATGAAACACCCGAATCCAGACAAATTGGTCGTAACAGATGGCACACCCATCTGATCGCCGTCAGCAACTGACCGTCATCAATATCGGATGTATTACTCACGACCGTGCACTCCGCTGGGGTGTAGCCCCACGGCTCGTAGTAGCTTGGGAACACACCAAGGTGGCACCCTCTGACGAATTCCTCGTAGTCAAGGCCCAAGATGGGATTGTTCGAGTTCAAAAAGTCTGGGTGGAAAATCACCTTGACCCTGTCAGTAGGCGCATTAAACAGTTTGACGCGGCGAAGTTGGTTCAGAATGGGGTCGTTGGCATCATCCACCATGTTGTGCGTGACAATTGGAGGATACGTGGTGCGTTTGAGGGCAAATATCCGCCTCTTCAGCAATATATGGTCCTCCGCAGACAAGAGCTCGTCCGGTTGGAGCTCCATTTTGCCCTCCCTGTGCAGTCAAGGATGACATTACATCTGAACCCTTATGGATCGGTCGTCGATAGTACATACCCATGATACCTTGCAGCATGTTCAAACAAACGAGCACCAATTCGGTTTTGTATCTCGGTAACAGTGTCTTTCAGTTGTTTCATAACTGCTTGCCCTTTGAGAGCATCGACCGTGTAAGAGTTCGTCGCAGCAGGCATGATGATGAACGCTACAACGGTCGTCTTTGAACCAGATTTTTGGAGGCGGTAGTTGAGGCCTGTCAGTAAAACCTAGTAAAGCACACGACTATGCACGACCATCGAGACCTGCTTACGCGCAAGAGATTCGATAAACATATCTACCCCCTTGTTTCGATACTCGTAGCGACCGGCAGTAAACATCTTTCAGAGATTTCAGCGGATGTACGTCAAAGATGAACGCGGTGAACTGACATAGAGCGTATTATCAAGATCGAAATCATAGTAACCGTAAAAGTGACCCCGAACAAACTCGTGGATCTTTGCCTTGGCAGTAGCGTGCAAATTCTGAAACTCGTGCATCGCCTGGAACTTGACGACATTGAGCCCGTTGGGTACGATACCGTCTGGCTTGCGCTTCAAAAGATGTTCTGATTCATACGCCGTGATGTCCGACACCGTCGTAAACACGTCGGAGCAATGTGTGGATGCACGCTCGATACAATAGCGGTGGTATATGCCTCGCTTGCCCGCTTCGTGATCGACGTCAAAGTATTGGAGGTTGTTGTAAAAGTCGACGTTCCCGGCACAGAGATAACGACCGAGGAGAGTCGCATGGGTCGTGAACACGGTCGTGACATCAATATGTCTCTTTCGACAGAGCGGGATGGCAACGCCAGCCTGCCATTCGTGAAAGTGGGCGACGACGGCCGTGTGGAGCTGTTGTGTGATGTACTAGACGATCGTCGGACAGAACCGGTCAGTGGAGCGATACGGGAGACGACGGATCACGCACCTCTCCAAGGAACCACGCGATGAGATATCCAAAGATGATCGTGTCGTTGGTCTCGGTGTCGTGAGGTGGGGAAGGGATACCAGCCAAACTCCACAAATCGGCCTTCCACTCGTCGAGTCGGTGGAATGCGCTGCCAATATCGAACAAGAGGACGCGGGGCGCACCCTCGATCAGCCAACGGCCGTAGAGACACTTGATGCCTTGGGTGCGCATGCTGTCGAGTGTGGCTGACAGTGCAGGATCGGTGGGCTCCTGCGCCTCGACCTCCATAGGTGCGGTCTTGTATATGAGAGGGCCGATAAGGGTGTATCGATCGCCATACTCTGCGACGGTGACGGGGACTTTTGTTTTTATGACGGTGTAGATGCCTCCGACCTTGTTGACGACCTCCCAAGCGCATTCAAAGAGGATATGGTTCTGCACGTCGCGTTTCAGAGGTTCTGCGGGTAGTTCTGCCATGACGATGAGATGGATGCAGGTGAACAAGAGACGGAGCTGGCGGACAAGCGGTGTACGGATCGGACGGAGTCCAACACACGTGAGCAAGATCTCTATAGCTTTCCCCAATGCGGTAAATAACTAAGGCCTATCTACTCCACGCACGTTCAAGCAACGCCTGCAACGACAAGCGCCGTCACCACAGACGATAGCAAATTGACCTTGGACACTGTCAGGACACAAGGAAAGCCAAAGGAGACGACGCAGTACCTGGTTATTGGTCAACACGTTGATCCCGCTGATGACCTTGATAGACTCATTCTTTCCTGGCACCGACTCGTCCTGGAGTATCCGTTTCTCGTCTGTAGAGTAGCGCGTGCGTTGTAGGGTCGCGCCGAGGAAGGAATCGAGCTGGGCCACATCCGATGATCGTACGAGAGTCGTGGTAGCGGAGAGAGAATGGGTACACACCATCGACCCAAGAATTCCCGCGGCCGTGCCCCATCCAACCAATGTGAGAAGTAAACTCGTCCACTCGGCCCTGCACACACTGTTTTCCACGACCAGGCTCACGAATTGAGCGAGTCCGACAATGCAGCCGCCAATGGCTGATGCAATCGTGCCTCCGAGAGAGATCCCACCGTTCGTCCCTGCAGGCACCGGCTTGAGAGTCGTGATAAGGATGGGCGGGGAACTCGACAGGATGCCCAACTCTGATGCCAGTGTGTCCCCGAGGCAGCAAGCGAATTGGCTTGAGAAAGCGGTGTAAGGTAAATCACGCAAGCGAAATAAGAGACGCACCCCAAAGTCGCGAGCACGAGCGCCTGTGAAAGGCCACCAGCGACGGCAGGGGACACGGGACACCAGCCATCGCTGTGGTACACGTCAGGGCCGTGCGGGGCGTAAAGACCTCGCGCGAACAAGGACCAAGGGAGCACGTCCGGGGTAAATCTCACACTCCATATCACGCACGCGACGACAGCCGCGAGACTGTTGCAAAGCACCTGCCATCCGGTGCGGTAGCCAGTACCCTGGTACCCTGCTTCGAGCTGAGCTTTGCGCTGCTTACCCTCTGTGTGCTTGTCAAGCCATTGGCGCGGTAAAAGTGCATGCAATGACTTACGCTTGGTCGCCTTGGAGCCTACCAAGTAGAATACGACAAGAGATACGCCTATCGCACGTACGTGCGTCGACATCACTGCAAAGCCGACCAGGAAGGCTGTTACAGCCCCAGAGGGTGACAGCTTGCGGGATCTGGCTCCATTTACACTTAGAAACAGAGCAAAGAGGAAAGGGAGGATGGGTAAACTAGTCCAAGACATGGCAAGGTTTCGACTTGGCAGAGTCCCTGCATTGGTTGATTGTACTGGACCCTAGCGGTGTCACCAAATGTGTACTCCGATACATACTCGGTACTGTACAGCGCAAGAGTCAAGTGCCTACTTGGAAGGTCTGAGCGACGACAACGAGACAATCGGCGCCGCAGATACCCTGCCCCGTCGACCTGCCCCCAAAGGTTCACTGTACTGCTTGGTCTCATAATCCCACGTCGCAAATATTTTCGCATCCGGAAGTGTAAACGACGTCGCGTCTTGCCCGTTGGTCGTGCCCCCTTCTTCACCCCCTTTCCCGCCTTGTGCGGCAGACATGCTTAGCGAGGAATTCCACGGTGCTGGGACACCTGGACCGTAACAAAGTTTCTGTGTTCCTCGTTGCAGAACTGGAGGATGAGTAAGGCGTGTCGTACGCGACAGTACTGGACCCTGTACATGTTAATGTCAGCGAGGTGTAACCGGGGATGCACTTGAACATACAGGAAGAACTTGACGAGCGAGTTCAGGGAGTCTGGAGGCCTGTTGCGAGGAAAGGAACACTGGTCTGTCGTTGGTAAAGACGGGGCGGGGAGGAGCAGGCGGAAGCAGCGGTCTCTTGTCCAATTCCTTATTGGCATCCCTTCCTGAACGAAGATCCTCTAGTGCGCTATGAGCGATCGGGTACGATGGTCCTATGGACGTAACACGGGGAGGACACGGTGTGACATTCGCATACAGTGTCGATGGCGCATCCCATCGAGTATTTTGTTGAACTTGAGAAAGAAGTGCCATGGCGACCTTGTGTTTCGCGGGGTTGGGGGGACCCGGCTGAGAGACGGGATGTGTTAGTATGTGGTGGTAGGCAGCCAACAGAGCTTGTTGGGGCGACGGGGTTGAAAAGCGAGGGGGTTGAGGCTTGGATGGTCTTGTCTCAGAGGGTTCAGATGGTAGATGCCACGATGGCGTGCCAGCGAGCACAGACTCGGAGTATGGCACCTGGATGAGGTAGTCACCGGCAGTAATCGATGTGATGTGTTGTGGGAGTGGCGATGAGGGCCGTTCCATTATGACGGTGTGGGGGGCAGGTGCAGGTGAGGGCGGCTGCGGCTGGGAGGCATCGGGGAACGGTGGTAGGAAATCGGGCAAGAAGGCTGCAGTGGGGTGTGGGCGATATGATAGCGATTCTGTGAAGTGGTTCACAGCTTCGACTGGTACCAATCCATCACCATCGCTGTCAGATTCTTCATCGTCCTCTGTTATTCCATGGATGACTGAGGCATCCTCAGGGAGTGGTGCGTAATGAAGAGGGATGGGATCATCGCGGGGAACAAGTCCTTCCCCAATGTAACCTACAGAACAGGAACGTGTTAATAAGGGCGAAATAAAGCAGGCAAATCGTACTTCTGAAATCTCCGAGGTCGTCGAGTCGTTTGGCGCTGCTAGATGCGTACCTAGACAGCTCCACTCCTTCGGTGCCGCAGTACTCGCTCAGCTCATGCAAGTTTGTCCCCAGCTCCTCGAGACAGGCAACGAAGTCGTGAATAGTCAGGCTTGATCGTCCCGCGAGTTCGGAGAACTGGCCACAGGCGGAGGCTAGGAGAACGAGATATCTGGTCAACAAATTGGAGAGAACGGACATTGCTTGGGAAGAGGTTCGAGCGAAACTGTGCGCATGCAAAATCTTCATCACGACCGAGTCGACGACCACAGCAGTGGCAGCTTGGGAGGCCATTCTTGTCTGGTGGACGTCAAGTTGCAAGTTGTGGCTGTGCAAGTTTTGGTATTGCCACTAGTGCCTTTTAGGACTACCTTGCCCGACGCTAATGTTTCTATCTCTGCCCACTCTGCGATCCCAGCAGTTCAACTTGGTGATTGCTAGGGATCGAGCAACTTGGGCTGTTGATGGGTTCCTCGATCGGAAAGCCATGGACCTTCACTGGATCGGACAATGTCAACGAATAACTTTACAGAGATCGTTAAGGGCATTAGAGCCTGCTGAGGTTTTCTACCCTTAGTGAGTCGCTCCGCCTATAATAGGAACTGTGCCAACGGGAAGCCGTGTGTTCTCTGCCGTCTGAACCAGATATTTTGAATGTTTTCTCATAGACAGAGGTGCATTCCACATATGTGTCGATCGGCCTCGGTGGTAGTGCCAGCCTATCAGGAAAGCGGGTGAGTGATGACATCACCTTGAAGCAGCATTCCAACACATCCGGTGGGCGACCCGCCAGCATATAAATACCTGGTCCACCGCGCTGGCCTCTTCTCTCTAGAAACATTCACTGCGCGCCCCCCCTGCCCTCTGCCTTCGTTGCCCCTACTGTCCCTCACCTTTATTCGTCATTCGATATGGACTCGTTGATCAAGAACAAGATCGCCTCTGTTGAGGACGTCGCTCATTCATCCCTTTCACCCGCTGGGCGGGTCGCCGAGCGTTGCATGCAGAGCCTGAGGAACGCTGTCGTTCCAAGGGCAAAGTCGTCGGTATGTACACCTACATGATCTCATACCGGGCGGTCTGACGAACCCATCTCACCATAGCCTCATATCAACCTCGTGGCGGAAGGACGGTCGCTCAAAGGATCCCTGAAGCATCGAGTCGAAACCGCCAGATGGCCCGACGGTTCGATTTCCGCGGAGCCCGCCAGCCCGACAACAGCTTTCACTGCCGGCAGCTCTAGCCCCATGATGATTTGCTCGTCTTCGCCAATTTTTTCTGACCGGTCGCCCGAGTTCTCTGACGAGGAGTCGCAACGCGAGTCTGACAACTTCTCGTTCCACTTCAGTCAAGATGAAGAGTGGACGGATGAGGTTGAAGCTCGTATGCAAAACGCGATAGATCGAATGTTGGAAGATGCGAGGAGACAGCTCGCCGAACCTGTCCTCAACTTCTCCGACCTCTTCCCCGACGATCTGTTGGCCGATTCCGTCGCACACCAGACGGCAGCCAACCCCCGAACATCGCGTTTTGGTCTATCCTCGAGCGAGATGGACGATCGGACGTCTGCCAAGGGGCAAGACGACGTGGAAGCGATGGTAGCAGAATATGGGATCGACAACGTCTGGGAGGAGTTAGGTACGTATGTACCGGCGAGACTGCTGATGCCCCATCCCCGAGGAATCACTGGCCGACGAGTTCGTCGTTGAAGAAGACGCCCACTCTCCTCCGCAGTCGCTCAAACATGCGATCTGCTTTGAGGTGGGTCCCATTTTATTTTTCGTTCGCTGTGGGGGCTGACAAATATCTACAGGAGCGACAATGGGCCGCAGACAAGGTCCAGATCACGACTAAGTGCTCCGGCGAGCCACCGATTCCACCAAGGCCTCCTGACGTCTACCTACGACAGAGGCGGCGGCGATGGAAGCCTCCTGACCCCTACCTTATGGTATGACGATAGTTGCTCGTCCATTATCGAGTGCTGATCCCGGATTTTTACAGGTGTTGCGAATAACCACAACTTCTATCCATCACATCGAAAAGCAAAAAAAAAAAAAAGGAAAACTAAGCAAAATCGATCAGAGGCGACCATGGAGTCAAACACTGACAAGCTGAAAACCTTCAAGAGCAAGAACGCGATACTTTTCTTGCGACCTTTGACCTGGTGGGTTTGGGCTGCTATTTCCTCCTAACTCTGCGTTGACGCTCTGCAAGAGCAAAGTCACCATTCTACTAGTCGAATGGAGTCGATCATCATGATGGATGTCCCTAGAGCGTCCGAGCGTCCCTTTGTTGCCTGTGGTACGTCTGTCCGTCTCGTCGCGCCCTGTCATGCTAATCCATTGCAGGGTACTTGTGAAACGCTAGCCAGGGCTGGCGGCCAACTACACTCGGGAATTCGGGATGCAAAGTCACGACGCAGCTAATGCTGCACAGTGACCACAGGACGTTTGGGAAGCAACATCGCTCTTGCAAGCATCCAATCCACATCCCCTTCAAGTAGACTGGTGACCAGTCCGTCTAAAAGAGGCAAGAGGCAAGCTGTCCTCTCTCTCGCGGCTGCCTCTTTTAGACGGACTGGTCACGAGTCTAATCCCCTTGGTGGAATGGCATTGCGGCAAGAGAACCTGTCATGTGAACCTGGTGATTTGTGTCGAGGAGTACTCGAGCTTTAGCAGTGTTAGGATTTCTTTCGTCTCGTTCTCATATCTCGTTCCGATCGCTCGCGTTGTGCCGGCGTATATGTTTATGTTCCATTCTCGTTTCCATTTCGTTGTATATAAGGTCGCTCGTCTCGCTCATGTATTTCCCCATCTTCGGAATATGTAGTTACTTGTTCGCCAGTCATTACATGTAATTCATGTAGTGAATGAACATTATTGAAAGCCGATCAGTGTATGTATAGCACGTGGCAAACAGTTGGCCGGTGCGATTCGAGTCACTCGATACTCATTCACGTCTTTGCCTCTTACCACCACCTCACAGGATGGCATCAGAGGAAGAAGTAGAAAAAAAGTACAACTTGATTACACGCCGGCTTGATGAAGTTCTTGGTGGCGATATCATCAAGGGTATTCTCGCCGAGGGCAGGTCGCCCAAGGCCTACTGGGGTATGTACCTTGTTTCCTTCCCTGAACCAAGAAAACGACTCGGCCCATCATAGGAACCGCTCCAACCGGACGCCGTATGTTCTCTGTCGTCTGAACCCCTTTGCCAGGGCTCATCAGCCACGCAGCACACATTGGATACTATGTTCCATTGACCAAGATCGCAGATTTCCTCAGAGCGGGCGTAGAGGTCAAAGTTCTTCTCGCTGGTACGTCGACACCACCTCGATCGCCAAAAAAACCCACGCATTCCTGACTCTGCGCACGCATATCAGACGTCCACGCATTCCTCGATAACCTCAAGGCACCCCTCGACCTCGTCACGCACCGGACGAAATATTATGAATTCGTTTTACGTGCCATCTTCACTTCGCTCGGCATACCCACGTCAAAACTGACGTTCGTACGAGGCTCCGACTACCAGCTCTCACGGGAGTACAATCTGGATAACTACAAGCTCTGCACGCTCGCGACGGAGCACGATGCCAAAAAGGCGGGATCGGAGGTCGTGAAACAGGTCGAGAGCCCGCTGTTGAGCGGGTTGATTTATCCCGGGTTGCAAGCACTCGACGAGCAATACCTTGGGGTCGATTTTCAGTTTGGAGGTGTGGATCAGGTGGGTTTTGGGGGGTTGATGTTGGTCGTCGTTGCATGGACTGATGATCTTATACTCGTGGACAGCGCAAGATCTTCACCTACGCGGAGCTGTACTTGCCGAGATTAGGCTACGCCAAGCGGGCCCATCTGATGAATACCATGGTCCCTGGTCTGATGGGCGGCAAGATGTCGTCTTCGGACCCAGACTCCAAAATAGACTTTTTGGACCCGCCGGAAATTGTGAAGAGAAAGATCAAGAAGGCGTTTTGTGAGGAGGGGAACGTGACCGAGAACGGGTTGCTTGCGTTCGCCAAGGCCGTGCTGATACCCATAAGCGAACTACGCTTGGAGCGACGACAGGGCGATCCGGGTGAGGATGAGGAAGGCAAAGAGTCGGTGAAACCTCAACAGCCGTTTGTGACGGATGACGCGCCAGAAGGATCGGTGTTTACGATCACACGGGAGAAGGGCGGAGGACCGAGCCACTACAGAACCTACCAGGAGCTCGAGGACGACTTTGCAGCCAAAAAGATACATCCAGGCGATCTCAAGGCGAACATTCGAGATGCGATCATTAGTTTGCTAGAGCCTTTACGGGCGGCGTTCCTGGCCAACGAGGAGTGGCAACAGGTTGAGCAACTCGCTTACCCGGATCCAAACGCAAAGAAGGAGATCAAGAAGAAGAAGGCAAGTATCATTATTTCCACTCGGATTGCACGCTGTAGGCTTACATTTTCCTCAGGAGAAGGTGTACCATCCACCGCCACCAGGAAAAGGCAAGACCGCCAAATCCGCACCCGCGCCGGTCGATGGTGTTGCTGCTGCTGACGAAACACGGGCATCTGATCCACCTGCTAGTCAGCCTGATGGCGAGGCAGTACCGGCATGATGAACGGGTTTCATATAAATGATATAGATAGTGGGATGTAATACTGTCGCATTTTGACGTGTAATCTCGTCAGACATATGTATGTGAGAAGTCGCGTGTATCTGGTCACATCCATCCTTCACATTAACACCCATCATCGTGTCGTACCTATTGACTTTCTTTCGCTTGATGCAATGTACTCAGAGTCAGAATACTACCAGATATCTGGCTATCAAGCCCACTCACACATCTGGCAAGTAACATTCCATACGAGTGGCCCCCTTTCAGCGCGCAACCACTAACATAAATCCAGGTTCAACAAGTTTGACGATAAGCCATTGATCTGGGAAATAATGGCCATAAAATCCAAGCTTTTTAGAACGAGGGGCGAGGATTCTCCTGTCGAGCTTGTCTTGGGTACGTCCATTCATCCATGGTGCTTCCGTGGCTCATATGTGTCAGGCATCCTTCCTTCTGGCGCCTCTTATCTGCTCATGACAAGCGAGCAAATGCGAACGTTTACTCTCAAGCACTGCTTCAACATCCCAAAGGATCCTTGGAGAGCAAGCGACTTTCGATCTCTGTCACCGATCTATTTCAAGTTGACCGATGAGCTCTCTGCCAAGTTCGCAACGTACAAGTAACGCCCGCGAAACAAGAATAGACGTGAACACAAAAAGCCATTGGACAACAGCCAGGCAAACCGTGGGTTCGTCCAACCGGGATCAGGCGACACGGTTGTGCTCTACAGACATTACTTTGAGCAGCAACGGTATTGTAGATGCCATGCGCCCGTCCTTTCCACACATCTTTCCTGATGCAATGCTATAGGACTCTGTATAGGCTCGTCACGCGGGATCTCGAGCCCGGAAAAGTGGGGCTTGTTACGCCACCCTGGCTGGCTGGGTGGCATGCGCGTCGTATCGCTTGCAGTTGGAGAATGGACAGTCGATATCCGGTACAGGAGGGCCCGTCTGAAGGATCCTCGGCTGGTCGACGTCGGCTGGACGGACGCCCTGTTCCCATCCTTTTTCGAAAATCTCACGGGCTCTACGGTTCATCTCAAGCTGAAATCGACCATCAAGATGTTTAATCCCGGTTTCAAGGTAACGTGTATCTGCTCACTCCTCGCGCACGCAGCTTGGTTGTATAGGATCCCTACTTCTCCGAAGTCGTCGAGGACGATTTGGCAGGGCTCTCCCGGCGCTTGCGAGATCTGCTGAGCCACGACGCAAACAAGAGTGGGATCCCTTTGATAGTGCTCGTGCATGATGAAGACATGGCTCGTGGACTCCTTTCACGTGCAGGCATCAATTTAGACCTATGGTCCTCTGGGCTCTCTAATCTACTACCAATCACTCCCGTGAAGGTGCGTCATGCATTTATGAAGATTTCGTCTGATCCACACGCAGAGCCGATACAATGTAGAGGAGCATACTCCTATCTGCACCCAGCATCGTTGACGTGAAAACGCTCGTCAAAACCGTGATGCAGACCAACGCCGGCCACACTGTCCCTCACAGCGCCAAAGTGCTACACATGCAAACGGACACCAAGACGTGCGCCGGCGACGACAGCCTGTACGGTCCTCCCTTGCTTGTCGCACGTTGTTCATTCACGCTCTTCACTCCTCAGATTGCTGCTACGCATGTGGACGTCGATGGCGGAGGGTTTCGCCATCGACGAGCAGCATAAACAGCGCAAGGATTACCAGCCCGACTGTGCGCAGGTACTCGCACCGCTCCAAACGCAGACAGCCAATGCAGACGTCGACCCCAACGACATCGGTCCCAACGACGTGGACCCCAACGATATCCCACTCGGTCCTCGACCCACCACCGCAGACGATTTTTCCGACGACGACGACGATTGGTGATGCATGATGGGTCCATCCAATATTTGAAGCTTAAAATTTCGCTTTTGCTATTTTTGAATTGCTATGAATCATGTACTACATACACAATTGAGTAGCTTGCGAATGCTTCCATGTGTTATCCAGGCCTAGCAGCGGGAATGTACAAAATTGCTCATAATGCATGTGGTAATGGTGCGTAAATATCATTTTGCATGGACTTTTGGCCAACGCCACCTTTGTTCTTTCACTTCCTGCCAGTGTTGTACTTGGAAATTTTTATCCATTGCTTGGAATATACCAAGCCGATAGCCGACTGTTCTGTACTTAGTCAAGGCCTAACGGGTCGCCTTGTCCGCCGAATGCTCGCCAGTCAAATCCCATTTACCAAACAGGAGACTGCAACGGAAAATCAGAGACGAAGGCGGGATACTTTAAAAGACGCACTCGAACGCGGCCATGATGGTCCATTTTCGGTTGTCTGCTTCGGGGAATACCAACGATCGCGGGCCATAAAATACCTAGAGCAACGTCGGTCACCAGAGGATACTACATTGCCGTGAACGTACCTCATCGTCGACTTCATCCTGTTTTCGTGGTAGGCAATGGAGGAACTTCCAATTGGGGTTGGCACCACCTTCCCGACAAAGTGCTTCCGTGACCTGATAACCAGCAAAGTCCTTGAGACGTTGTTCTTTTTCCGCCTCTTGTCCCATGGATATCCTGTAGGTGGAGTTGATAATTCACCCGACGAGAACATGGCTGTTTGTTTGTTTCTCACCAAGTGTCGGTCACGACGACATCGGCACCGTTGACGGCTTCGCGAGGGTCGCTTCCCCACCAAATGTCCTTGTTGCACCCCAACTCTGTGACACGGTCCCATACAGCCTTGGGGCATTGGTACGCGGGCTGCGGTGGAGATGCGACACGGAGCTTGTGCCCGAGACGCGGATATGTGACAAGCATGTCGTGGAGGACATTGGCCGAGTCACCGACGTAGGCCACTGTGAGAGGGCGGAGTGAGGGGAGGGGTTTACTTGGTCCAGGACTAGTAACTTGAGTGGGCTCAAACAGGTGAGCGTGCTCGTGCAGGGTGAGAACATCTGCAAGAATTTGAGTGGGATGCCAGAGGGAAGAAAGAGCATTGAGCACAGGGACGGGCGAGTATTTTGCGAGTTCCTGCGGGTGCATTGGTATGGGTGTAAGGCACGCGAACTGTAAAGCTGACCTCGATTTCTGCGTGGTCACCAACGCGGGCAAAGATGCCCTGACACATGCCGCCGAGAACACGAGCGGTGTCGCGAGGAGATTCGTTCACGCCGAGTTGAATGTCGTCGCGACCGAGGAAGAGGGCGCGTCCACCGAGCAGGACGGTGGCTGTCTCTGCAGAGACGCGGGTGCGGGTGCTACGCTTTGAGAAGATGAGGGTGATAGATTTGTTGAACAACGACTGTGAAGGCATACGCAGCCGCGAATTTTTCTGGTTCCGAGACTGTGGGGCAAGCCAGGGGAGAGAGACTTGCTTGAGAGTGTGTGCATGGCTGACCATACGCAAGATCTGCGGGCCAGTGAGGTCGGCCATGCTCATGAGATGCGGTACTGGCGACATGATGGTCAATGTCAGAGTCAGACTGGAGATGAAATTGACTTGACTAGGAGATCACGTGGAGATGCACGGCTATGTACAACAAGATATGGACAGACAAACAGGTATGTACCCTCGCTCAATGTGTGTATCAAGATGACTATATACATGGCACCCATCATGCCAAACTCACCCGCTTCTTCGTCCGAGTCCACACAGCGCCAGCGCTGCACGCATGATATCTTCTTCCTGCGGTACCTCCTTGTCCACATGTGCCGGCGCAGATTCGGGTGCAGGCGTAAACGCAAGACGCGGACGCACGTGGGTGCCTTGCCCGTGCCACCTCGCCGCGTCCGACGCGCCGAGGGTTCCCTCCGGCGTAATCGCCTCAACGTCGTCTTCCTCTGTCAGCTCGCCATCCCTGTCATGGCTCCGACCTTGCTCCTTCTCCCGCTCACCGAGCCCATCCGGATCCTGAAGGCGGTCACACCCTAGTTCCCGCTCCCGTGCGCGCGGCCTCCGTCTCCCCTCCTTCCCCGCCAGTCTCGCCGCCGCACACGCCCACTCCAGCGTGCGACTCCCACCCCAAAACTCAACCAGATCCTGCGCGGGCGGACTCGCGGGTGGTGCGAGCGGCGACGAGGGCATATTGTCCCACAGAGACGCGTACGGGTCGTGTGGGCGCGTCGGGGTGCGCGGTGGGGGGAGCCGCGACTCTGAGCGAGTCGCGATGCGGTCGAGGGACGGGCGTGGGCGGGGTGGGGTTATTTTACGGTGCGGTGTGTGGACGTGTGTGGTAGAAAGCGTGCGTGTGTGCACGCGGATGGGGTGGGATGTCGGGCCTGTGCCAGACGTTGATGTCGACGTGGAGGCATACGGCGAGGAGAGTGTAGTCGGGGATGACGAGGGGGCGGCGCGGTGTGCGTGTGTGTGGGTGGGCTGGGTCGTGGCGTGGTGCAGTGCCTTGCGTTCTGTCTGACGCTTGTTTTGGAACCAGATCGTGACGGATTTCATTTCCCTAGCACATGTCAGTCGGGTGTACTGTGCGGATGAGGACGGGAAACGTACATGCCCGCGGCGCGTGCGACTGCCTCACGCTCTTCGCGCGTCGGATGGGAGGATTGGTGGAAGAGCTGCTCGAGCATCATGAGCTGCACACTCGTGAATCGTTTTCGTGTGCGGCGCGTGGCATCGTCGGAGGATATGCTCGCCGCGGAAGACGTCCTGCTTAGCGTCGAGGAGTGCATGGTCGTCGTTGTCGACGACGAGCAAGCTTGAGACGGGTCTGAGCAGGAGAGTGACGGGTATTTATTATAACTCAAGCGGCCAGCAAACGAACGCGTGGCAGTCGCATCGCGTCTCTCACGTGATCGCGTCCTAGTACATGATCGAGTTGTAATCTATGACTAGGATTTGCTAGCCTTTTCCTTGCCCCGTGGTCGCTCCTTGATCACCATCTTGTTCGTCTTGGGACCAGGTTTGCGTGTACGCGTACCCTTGGTGCCCCAGCCCCAGATCGACACTGGATGCTTGTCCGACTTGGACTTGCCACGTCCTCCTCCATGAGGGTGATCACAACTATTAGATGATGAGCAACCACGCCAGTGAGTAATAAATAAGCATACGCGTTCATGGCAACACCTCGCACGCGCGGTCTCCAACCCAACCATCGATTCCTTCCCGCTTTACCGAGTTTCCGGTCGTCCCACAACGGATTACTGACCCTTCCAATGCTCGCCACGCAATTCGACAATACTTTGCGTACCTCACCACTCTGAAGCCGAATGTGGCTGTACCGACCATTTTCTTCGTGGTGTACGACCTGTGCAAACGTTCCTGCAGCGCGCACAAGAATGGCTTTGCCTCGCGGGTCGAGGGAAACGTTGTGCACCATGGTGCCTGTCGGAATGAGCTTGATGGGGACGCAATTGCCCAGTTTGATAATCGCCCCACGAAGAATCCCAATGAGCAGCGCGTCCGACGTCGACTGGTCCTTGCCATGCAGGGTAATGTCGTCCAAGGACAACGTCTTCTTGTCCAGATGATCCTCCCCGGCGTCCCCGTCAGCGCTACGAACGGACTGGATCAGCGATGCTGTCAGACCAGAACGATAGCTTTCCACGACGTCTCCCGCTCTCACCCCCTCCGGTGCCAAAATGTACTTCCACTTGGCGTTTCCCTCCGCGTTCGGATCCCTCGCCTTGAGGAGCGCAATATGTCCCGACCGTCCAGGGTCATACTCGATCCTCACCACATCATGCGGTCCCGGCTCCATCCGCATGAAATCGACGATGCGAATCCGCCTGCGGTGTCCTCCACCCCGAAAACGCACCGTGATGCGCCCCGTGGCATTCCGGCCGCCTTTTCTGCGTAGGGCGGTGGTGAGGACGCGGATGGGTTTTCCTTTGTAGAGGTGTGCGTTGAGTGGGCGACGGAGGTGACGGATGCCGGGTGTGATGGGTTTGTAGGTTTTGAATTCGGTGATGACGGTGTCGTATGAAGGGATGGTCTCGTGGGTGGTGCGGGCAGCGTAGGCGCGCGACCCGGTTGGTGGAAGGGCACGGAGGGTGGCGGACGTCGTCGTCGTCGTCGTCGTCGAGCGGGGCGTTGCGTGCGCGACGTTGCGCAGGAGATGGCGTAGACCTAGCATGTCTAGTAGGTAGTCTAGTCTAGCTGAAAATGTACGGGCTGCCAGTTTTCTCACGCGGCAAACTCAAACACAAACGGCGATGGTTAGCGCAGCGACGACCGACGCGGTCCCAATCGAAACCGCGCATGAAGACATGATCGTATGTATATGTTTCCGTCCTGGATGTATACTCATACTTGTCCCGTCCAAGCACGACGCTCAGCTCGATTACTATGGAAAGCGGCTGGCTACGAGCTCTTCGGACCGCACCATCAAAATCTTCAGTGTTGTCGACGGTGAGCCGTCCAAGTCCGGCGGCCAGACACTCAAAGGGTGTGTGCAACTGGGCTCGCTGAGACGCGCTCACATCCTATCCTCTAGTCACACCGGCCCCGTCTGGCAGGTCGCTTGGGCCCATCCCAGGTTTGGTAACATCCTAGCATCGTGTTCGTATGATGGTCAAGTGATCATCTGGAGGGAACAAACACAAGGACCCTCAGCTGGGTCGTGGACGAAAATCAAGGAGCACTCGTTGCACACCGCGTCAGGTACTTTCACTGCCTACTCGCATATGCTCTATCTGACTTCTGACGGTGAATAGTAAACTCCATCTCTTGGGCCCCCCATGAATTAGGTGCCATCCTGGCGTGCGCGTCTTCTGATGGAAAGCTTTCTGTGCTCACATTCAAAGGTCCGTTCCGTCTCAGAACCTATCTTTTGGTAGCTAAACCGGGGTTCCACCGCGTGCAGATGACGGCCAGTGGGTTGCCGATATCTTTAACGGCCACGCCATTGGCTGCAATGCCGTATCTTGGGCCCCCGCTACCCACCCCGGCTCGCTCATCCATCCCCATCAACCTGGAACGCCAACCGTTCCCGCCCCCTTCAAACGCTTCGCCAGCGCCGGCTGCGACAACCTCGTCAAGATCTGGTCTTTCCGCGAGGACACCCAGACATGGGTCGAGGAGGAGACACTCGAGGGGCATGGGGACTGGGTGCGCGACGTTGCATGGGCGCCCAATATCGGGCTGCCGAGGAGCTATATAGCCACGGCATCCCAGGTACGTCGCGCGAAGAGCGGTAGTCGCAAAGTGATGCGATTTCTCACATTGTTTTGGTCATAGGACAAGTCAGTACTCATCTGGACAAAGGATACACCGACTGCACCATGGGTCAAGACAGCCCTCGACCCCTCCCCCACCGTGTCTCCGAATATGGTGTCAATGACGGGTAAGTTTCCCGACGTCGTTTGGCGTGTCTCCTGGAGCCTTGCGGGCAACATCCTTGCCGTGAGCTGTGGGGATGGAAAGGTGACCTTGTGGAAAGAGAACTTGAAGGGCAGTTGGGAGTGTGTGAGTGATGTGAATAGTTAAAGGACGTGTCATCTCGTAGACGAACCTGACTTGTCTGTCGATTCGGGACGCTCTGCTGGAATCACATCGCGGTCTAGACAACGGTATACTATGCCCCTGAGGATTGCTATCATATTCCGATGCGCGTCGCAAACGTTCAATGACCCAGAAACTGTAATCTGATGAACATTCCGATGCTAGTCCGACGTTGGATGCCATAGAAGAAACGACGGAACCCAACGATGGAGAGACGATTGCTTCTCAACCACTGTGACCATCTGGACCCATATGAGGGCGGGCATTTGGCATATTAGGACCAACGAATCCTCTCCGTTTGCGACTGTACATGGGTCGCAGCGTGAACATAGACCCGAGGGCTTTTGAATACGAGCGGACGAAATCAGCACATGCAAGTCTGATGAACGCCTGCCATTGCTGGAGATGCCTGTTAGCCTAATCAATAGAATACACGAGCTCAACGTCGACTGGCATAACCTTTCGTTTAACGACCAGGGTGGTAGTAAGTTACAACACGTCGAGTAAGTACCTGTACATGGTCCAAAAACCATCCAGCGAGACACTGTCCTGAAACCGTACAATGATCAAGCTGTCAGCTCAGCCGCTCATCGAGGCTTGTAGTCTGTCACACATCGTCCTTTGGGCGTGTGAGCAAGAGTGCACCTGTTTCACGACCTCCGATCCCGCCTTTTTGGCATCGTGCTCCGCCGCGAGCGTGCAGAGCTTGTAGTGACTATCCAGATTGTACTCTCCCGTGGGCCGTGAGAGCTGGCAGTCGGAGCCCAGGCCTCCTACGAACGTCAGTATTGACGTGGGTATGCTGAATGAAGCCTGAGCAAGGCGAAAACGAATTCATAATATTTCGCCTGGTGTGTGACGAGGTCGAGACTCGAGGGGTGCCTTGAGGTTATAATATCGAGGAATGCGTGGGTTTCTTTTTTTTGGGCGATCGAGGTGTTGTCGACGTACCAGCGAGAAGAATTTTAACCTCGACGCCCGCTCTGAGGAAATCTGCGATCTTGGTCAATGGAACAATAGTATCCAATATGTGCTGCATGTGGGTCCTTGGCAAAAGGGTTCAGACGACAGTGAATATACGGCGTCCGGTTGGAGCAGTTCCTATGATGGGCCGAGTTAGTCGTTTTCTTGGTTCAGGGTAGGAGGCAAAGACGTGGATGAGTATCGAGTGACTCGAATCGCACCGGACAAGTTGCCACGTGCTACACACTGATCGGCTTTTAATGATTGTCACGCGCAGCGGTGGGGAACAAGTAACTACATATTCCGAAGATGGGGAAATACATGAGCGAGACGAGCGACCTTATATACAACGAAATGGAAACGAGAATGGAACATAAACATATACGCTGGCACAACGCGAGCGATCGGAATGAGATATGAGAACGAGACGAAAGAAATCCTAAAACACTGCTACTAGAAGCTCGAGTACTCCTCGACACAAATCACCAGGTTCACATGACAGGTTCCCTTGCCGCAATGCCATTCCACCAAGGAGGTGTGGATTGGGTGCTTGCAAGAGCGATGTTGCTTCCCAAACGTCCTGTGGTCACTGTGCAGCATTAGCTGCGTCGTGACTTTGCATCCCGAATTCCCGAGTGTAGTTGGCCGCCAGCCCTGGCTGGCGTTTCACAAGTACACTGCAACTAGGTTAGCATGGCAGGGTACGACGAGACGGACAGACGTACCACAGGCGTCAAAGGGATGCTCGGACGCTCTAGGGACATCCATCATGATGATCGACTCCATTCGACTAGTAGAATGGTGACTTTGCTCCTGCAGAGCGTCAACACAGAGTCAGGAGAGAATAGCAGCCAAAACCCACCAGGTCAAAGGTCGCAAGAAAAGTATCGCGTTCTTGCTCTTGAAGGTTTTCTGCTTTTTAGTGTTCGGGTCCATGGTCGTCTCTCTTTTTTTTGGATTTTGCTTCAGTTTTCCAATTTTTTTGATGTTTTTCCTCAATCGTCGTCGCTTCCGTCGTCGGTAGGGGTCAGGAGGCTTCCATCGTCGCCGCCTCTGTCGTAGGTAGACATCGGGAGGCCTTGGTGGAATCGGTGGCTCGGCGGAGCTCTTAGTCGTGATCTCGACTTTGAGACCTTCCTCCAGGTCTGCGACCCATCGTTGTCGCTTCCATCGTAGGGTGAGGTCAGGAACCATGGAGAGGCTAGGAGACGTCTCAATGGAAACATCCGATCCACCAAAAGCCTTCTGCAAGTGTAAAGTTGGCTGATGGATAAACGAGAACGATTTGGGAGGAACGTACCCTCAGGTCGATACACCCTGTGACCCTTCGAATGCGTTGGTGTTGACATTCTTCCTCGTGCACGAAGATCGTCTCGCACATCGACGGTGTAGATGAGGGCGACATCGCATATTTGAACGACAGCAGAGGAGAGTGGGCGTCCTCTTCAACAACGAACTCGTCGGCCAGTAATTCCTCCGGGATGGGAGTCAGCGGTCTCGCCGGTACATACGTAGCCAACTCCTCCCAGACGTTGTCGACACCCAAACCGTCATCTTCTTCCGTTTCGTCTTCTTGATCGCCGTAGTCCTCCAGTGAGGATGCACCAGAACGCGATGTTCGGGGATTGGCTGCTGTCTGGTGTGCGACAGAATCCGCCAATAGATCGTCGGGGAAGAGGTCGGAGAAGTTGAGAACAGGTTCGGCGAGCTGTCTCCTCGCATCTTCCAACATTCGATCTATCGCGTTTTGCATACGAGCTTCAACCTCATCCGTCCACTCTTCATCTTGACTGAAGTGGAACGAGAAGTTGTCAGACTCGTGTTGCGACTCCTCGTCAGAGAACTCGGGCGACCGAGCAGGTTTTGCCGGCACCGTGGAGGCAACCGTCGTTTGGCCGGTCAACGAGGTGGCAGGCGGTGCTTGGGAAGACAGATGGGGGGAAGAGAT
>JBBPNA010000142.1:0-60653 GCA_038090555.1 Boletus subcaerulescens | reverse complement strand
CTGCGACGATATCGCGACTCCTTATCTCCCGCGCCCACCGGCGATAGCAGTTCTTCCCAGTACATCGAGTTTCAAATGAAGGAGTTCATAGCTAAAGACGTCAAGCGGCACATCTACTTGGCCTCGTCTTCAAGTGGTGATCTCGTCGTCAAGCTTACACGATCTTATTCGCCCGAGCTGCACGCATTCTGTGCTCGTCTCGGTTATGCTCCCAAGCTGTATGCCTATGAAAGACTCGCAGGAGGCATCATCGCCATCGCGATGGAGTACGTCCACGGAGAAATGCTCGCACCCACTTCCGATCCTGCCCTCCAAGTCAAGTGGATAACTACCTTGCAAGGTATAGTTGGCAATATGCACGAGAATGAGTTCGTACATGGCGATTTGCGACCACCAAACATCATGGTCGTCAAGGACGAGGTCACGCTGTTGGATTTCGACTGGGGTGGCAAGGTTGGCGAGGCGCGATATCCACCTGTGCGTTTACATCCGCAGCTCGAGGAGGGACGTTCCATGTCCAGCGTGGATATCACCAAGGAGGACGACGATCGTGTTTTGAAGGGCACGATTAACTATATCCGTGGAGGAGACGATAAGTAACCTTGATGATGACGAATGTTCGAGTCAGCTCCGACAGCAAGCAAAGGGTTTCTCTTGATGACGCTACCGTGTTACAGCATACGTACACCCTTCTCTCTCTTTTACTCAGCTTGTTCATTCGCAGCACAGCAGCATTTTCGACTCAATATTACGACACACATGTATATGTAGTAGGTGCGAGTGCTTACGGACCTCGTTGTGTTGCTTAATCCGGAGCAAGAGGACGGCGATGCAAAGATTGTGAACACCCCTCCTATTCCAGGTGACACCTTGACCGCTCGCTCAGACACCCTCCGTTCATAGCATATACACACATCAGCCGCATCCCGCTACTCAATTCTGTCCGCAATGGAGAACTGCCGGACGCCGACGAAGATTTCTCTCTTTCTGCCAATTTGAACACCACCGGAAGTGAGCTCTCCGTGTGTTCCCACCTCGATCAATCTTCTCCCGCCCAACTGTAATCTCAGTGGGCTTTTCGCTGTCTGAACAGTCACTCCAAGGCAGCACTTGCTACTCATTATTGTTTTAATGACGTCACACCTGTCCAACTTCGAGGACTACAAGGCAAAGGATACTTGCAAATGACCGTGTGCTGACTTCTCTTAACGCGTCTCCACAGCTGTGCTACTATCGACCTCAGCGATCAAATCTCACATGTTCAATCACCTGGTGTTCCCGACAAGTGCTGATCTCGTTCTACCTGCCAACACGCTTTCACGATCTAAACCCGCGCAGTTCGCTCCTGGGCCTGATTCGTCGGGTATATAATTCTGCAGCTCGCATCCGTGGTAACAGTTGCGCCGCCTTTCTGCCGAAATGTACTGCAAGATTTCCATCCGCTACCCACGTGCGTGTTCCTGGCCTACATGGGAATATTTTCTCCTGCCTGCATCCTTTTTGTGAGAATCACTCCCCTGTCATCTCTGGCTCAGGCAGGGAGGGCATCACGTTGCCAGGGACTCAAGCCTGCTAGTATTAAGTTACGGAACTCTTCCAGATGAATCTACCCACCCATGGAATCACTAGTGTGTCAGGCTGACCCGTTGTTGAATTCTGGCATGTGTGGTGCCTTGTATTCTCTGCTCTTGCGCTTCGTCCCTGTGAGAATCACACTAACATTCAAGTTTCTCCCAAACAGATGACTAGTTTTGTTTTGCCCATATTTCCGCGACATCCATTATCCGTACTTGCCAGTGTATGGCAAGGTTCGTCCGCAGTGGTACTTCGATCCGACTCGGAGGAGCTCTAGTACACTAACAGGCGAAGGGGGACTGAGATCAGTGACAGCGGGTACCAGGGAAAGGGGACTGTGTCGCACCAGTGAATGACGAAGCGGTTCTATGGACCAGGAAGCGGTGGAGAAGCTCGTCAAATATTTGATCTGCCTTCACGACAACCGATCCTGGATTACTTGGAAGGTTGAGGCCTCCAGCATTCGTCAAACCTCCGCTCATCTCCGTGGTAGCATTGATGTCATGTTGCGTGCAAAGTACCAGGAATGGGGCCCCGCATGTCTTCACGAAGTCGTGGCTGCCCGTAAATGAAGTTCAAATGAACGGCTATATAGTTTGGTCACGGTGTTTCAATGACACACTGCGTTTGCAGAAGAGTAAGTAACTTTGGTGGGACCAAACCCACTGGCTACTCTTCTCGCTGGGCCTTTCAATGACACCGTGCGCGACAAAGCATGGATTAGAAGTCCGCCATAGAGCTACCTGTGAAGCAACGTACTATTGCCAAGGTGCCCGAGGATACAGGCATCATTAATTCAACATTCCCGTATCGCACGACTCCAC
This sequence comes from Boletus subcaerulescens, assembly GCA_038090555.1. NCBI lineage: Eukaryota > Fungi > Basidiomycota > Agaricomycetes > Boletales > Boletaceae > Boletus > Boletus subcaerulescens. Next base: position 58,254 of record JBBPNA010000142.1, on the reverse strand, counting down.
CACTAAACTTATTCATCGTGCCATGTCATTCTTGAATATTTGAATCACGAAGGGTTTGCCATCCGGTCCGGGTTTTGACGTGGCACTGGAAAGATGACATTCTATTAAATTTTTAAATACCACGCGGACAGAAAGCCAGGCTGTTGGAAGCTTGCGACATCGGAAGACCCCCGAAAAATTCTCAATCCACGGCAAGATAGCGAACGACATGGTATACGTCGGTGTTGTGTTCCACTGGAATTGCAGCAACAGGCTGCTAGTCTTCTGAAAATTGCCGAGTGGCTGATCCGTGAATGATCGAGGGTCACCAGACCAGGTGAGCGGTGCCTAGCAGGTTATAATTATGGGGCCATTAATAGCAAGAACCCATTACAGGACCTCGCTTAGCTTTCCGTCAGGGTTTCCCTGGCAGAACATGGGACCAAATCATTGCTTATTCAATGTTTCGCATGCGTGTTCTTGTCCACGACGCGGACGAACATGCGAGATCATGCGGGTCACGACGAGCGCCTCTGGTTCCAGAATTCTCACTGGTGCTGCACGTTCGTTGCTCGCCGCGATAATGCCGACAGCCGACACTTCTAGCGGGGACCTTCAAAAAGCGCACTTCAGGTTGAACCGTGAGTCGTCCAGCCATGTTGCAGCGGACCCTTGTTGCAATCGCGGTCACCTTCCTTGGCGGAGTCAACGCACAGATCTACCTTTCCAATTATTCCTATCCCTTCTCATGTCTCGCAGAGTCCACTGGCGTGCATGTTCCTGGTACTGTTCCCTGCAACCCCGTCGAACCTCTCCAGCAACACCTTGCCTTTGCTGGCGCGGGTGGCATGACGGTCAGCTGGAGCACTCATACCCAGCTTGATAACCCACAGGTCTTCTATGGCGAGTCACCCACCGCCCTCACCAATGTCGAGTACGGAACCTCGACCACCTATCCTAGCTCCCGTGTGTGGGACAACCACGTCAAAATCACGGGACTCAAACCAAACACACAATACTGGTACCGTGTCTCTAACCAGTGAGAAGTTCATTTTCCATCTCCATTTCTCGTTCAACCATCTCAACCCCCTTCTTTTTGGCAGAAACTGTCCTGGATGTGCGTACAGAACCACCGACACCTTCACCACTGCCCGTGAAACGGGTGATGAAACCCCTTTCACAATCGCAGTCGTCATCGATCTTGGCTTGATGGGTGCTGACGGTCTCAGCACGAAAGTTGGTCCATATGGAGGCGCAGCGAACCCACTCGGCCCCAACGACCTGAACACGATCCAGAGTCTCGTCGAGAACAAGGAGTACGCTCTTCTTCCAACTAATCCGCCCTCTTCGCTCATCCCTTGCCCAGTACTTACGAATTCATCGCTCACTTTGGTGATATCGCCTACTCTGACTACTTTATCAAAGAGAGCTGGGAAGGCTACTTTGGCAATAACAGCCTTATCCCAAACACGACGAGCGTCATTGAAGGCTATAACGTCTTGCTCGAACAGTACTACGACCAGATGTCAACCCTCACTAGCTCAAAGGCTTACATGGTTGGCCCAGGGAATCACGAGGCGAGTCACCCCTTGTTATTTCTCCGTTCTTTCCTAAACTCATCATGTATGTTCAATAGGCTAACTGCGATAACGGGTAAGCCTTGCATATACACACTCACGATTCAAGATTTGACTTTGCGCACTACTAGTGGAACCACGGATAAGATCCACAACATCACCTACACCACATCCATCTGTGTTCCAGGCCAGCTTAACTTTACCGGGTACAGTGAGTTTAACCGTCTTTATTCCCGCTCATTATTTTCGAATCCCTTTCCATCGCACAGTCAACCACTTCCGCATGCCCTCTGAAGAATCCGGCGGCGTCGGCAACTTTTGGTACTCTTTTGACTACGGCCTCGCCCACTTTGTCGTTCTCAACACCGAAACCGACCTCCCCGTTGGTCTCGTGTCGCCAGACGGCGTTGGCGGCGTTGACGCTGGCGCAAACAACGGTCCCTTTGGATACCCGAACGAGCAATACGACTGGTTCGAGAAGGATCTCGCCTCTGTCGATCGCGATAAGACGCCCTGGATCGTCGTCGGTCTCCACCGGCCGTGGTACATTGGCATCCAGAACGACTCGTCGGCAGATGTTTGCTTGCAGTGTCAACAAGCGTTCGAGCCGTTGATGATCAAGTATGGCGTCGACCTTTACATGCAGGGACACGTCCACGTGCGTTGTTTTTTAACAACATCATGCGTATGGTTCACTGACGCCCCGATGTCACAGGTCTACGAACGGAATGCTCCGATCGCCAACTGTACGTACCAACTTTGGTCCCTCTGAGATGCATGCATGACTCATCTGTTTCTCCTAGACTCTCTCGATCCCAACGGACTCAACAACCCATCTGCACCCTGGAACATCGTCAACGGTGCCGCGGGCCACTACGACGGTCTCGACACGCTCGAGTCCTCACTCCCGTACTGGTCCGTCAGCGCTCTTGACACGTGAGTTTTTCGTTTTCTTTCTTTGCTCGCCTTTGGTTTTGCTTTGCTTGTGGGACCGTGTCTTTTTTTTCGACTTGTCTTGATCGTCTCTCTTTGTTCGCAATGGGTCGTACGTGCATGCTGACGATGACGGCTCATGGCAGTGCCTATGGCTGGTCTCGATTGACGTTCCACAATCGGACCCATTTGACGCACGAGTTCGTCGCGAGCGCTAACGGAACTGTGCTCGATTCGGCGACCTTGTACAAGGCGCACCACTTCTCGAACGGAAATGGTCAGGGTGGTAATAGCCAATGAAACTAGGATACGATGCAAGTCATCGTTGCACTCTGTACATGTACATCAATAAAAAACGGAACAATATTGTCTACCCTTATTGCGCGAGTCTGAGACTGCGAGGCACTCGCGGCTAAGAAACCAGTGGTTCACATCACATGTTTCGTGCTTGGCGTACTCAACATAGAGTCACAACAACATTGTATGCCATTGCAAAAAAAAAGTGTAAGCAATTACAAAATGGACTCTTCCCAACGATCTTGTGAACACCTCGTTTGCCACTTGACCTAAAGAAAGAGATACAGCATAGAGGGAGGGGGATCAATAGGCATATGTACATAGATGGCAAGAAAATGGCGAAAAAAGATAGCGACATGACGAGGACCGGCAGGCGCGTGTCATCGCAAGGATTTATGCACGGATGGGCCGCATCGACGCCGGCGTCGGACGTCCTCTTGGCCGTGGACGATTCAATCGCAAACCATCCACAGGCCTGTACAAGTTCAATGGGCTTTCAGTTTATGCCATTGTCATGGGGATAAAATGACACTCACGAGATGATTGTTCCTTGTGAGACATTCACTGTGGCCTGGGATCCAATGCCAATGTTACTGATGGCGGTGTTGTTTTCCTTGTTCTCGATACCGCTCCTACTTGTGCTCTTCTTCGAGCATCCCAATGCAGCACGTCTCGTCGCCGATCCGAGGCGAGGACGGGGTGGAGGTCGAAAGACACGTTCAGATTTGTCTGGAGAGATTACACGTTGCTTTGACTCTACGGGCACCGCAGATGGGACATTTGGATTAACCAAAATTTGTTGCAATGCGTTGGAAAGCGGGGAAGGGTGGCGCGACGCGACATTGTCAACTGATGTGGCAAGAGAAGCGGCGACCGTGGCCCGGAGATTTTCTGCACTAGGGGATGATGTGAACGACGTCTTGGCAGTTCGAGGGTACGGCGACGGTCGACTATTGACCCGCGATCGCGCCCGACGAGGGCGAAGGTCAGATGGAAGTGGTCCATAGTTTCGCAACGAGTGTTGTAACATTGCTTGTATTCCCGCTGGATGGCGCGGAGGTTCAAAGGCTAGCAAGGATGTCAACATCAAGGAAAGGCACGCGCTCGTGCCACTTACATTGCACTGCAAAAAGCGAAAACGGCGTATCTAGCCATGTACGTTTACTATCTGTGACTGCATCATCTGCTTCGTCACGAAGAGCATAATATCTTCGGAGCGCGGTGATCCCTCGCTCGTCATCCCACAACGAAAACGAATCCACGGATGACGTTTCGGGATCTGCGATAAACACTGGCGATGGGTGCAGTGTTTTCAACACAGTTTCAGCTGGCTTGGGTGTATTAGAAGCAGAAGGTTGGATGGATTGTTGAGCGAGACTCTTGGATAGGAATGACGAGGTCAGCTCCTCGTCGATCGTTTCGTAGACAGAAGTTCGCGATGCGCGAGCCTGGGATATACGTCGGCGGTGACCCTGTGCACGAGGGCGTGCACGATCTAAAGCGGCGTTAGATAGTTGGCGCGTGGCATTTGAGAGCAGGGTATTTAATTGTGACAAATCAATGCTTGACAATGATCCTTCCGAGAACGAAGAGTAGCCGTCCGAAATAGAGAGCGGGGGAGTATCTACCCCTGAACTTGACGTACATGTGCTCGACCTGGAGCGGTTGGCGCAGCTGGGCCGAGTGAAAACGGGCATTTGGACTGCGATCAAAGATGAGTGTCACACACGTTGTGCGTCGTAGTGGTACCTACATGATCCCGAGTGATCCTCGCCATCTCCCATTAATGCATTATCCTCGAGGCTCTGCCGCTCGAGGAGACCGTGCTTTGCGCGGATCATGCGTTCGTCGCCGAATTTGAACGAGCTGGATGTGGAGGCGATTGACGGTTTCGACTCGATAACGCGTGAGATCTCGTGAGACTCGTAATCCTCCGGATGGGCATTCTTAATACGGCTGAAGACCGTCTCTGGAGGGTTTGCGACAATATTCTTGCGTCGCTCCACCTGGATGCACGGCGAAGCACCGATCATGGATGTCACAGAGCGGCGACGTACACGGCCACCACCCAGCATCTAGTCATGTGTCAGATAAGAATATCAAATAAAAATTGAAGCATACACTGATCATCGTGTCATCTTCTTTAGGCGGGCTGTGGACGCTCGGAATGCTAATGCTCGAAATGGGGCGGTAACGAGGAAGCTTCACGGCATCGTTGCCTGGATGTTCTTCGAAGAATGTCGAATCCGATGAGCACACTGAGTTCCGGTGGCCGGTCTTCTCGAACAACGAGTCCGTCTTCTGGGACTCATATTGACTGTCCATGATTGAGTCGTATGACGCCCGATTGTCGCGATCCTCCTCCAAGCAAATTCGCTCTCCAAGCGTTCTGCCAGCAAGACTCGGGGGTGGCGAGGCAGAAATAGATGCCAGCGGTGAAACGGGCTCCTGGGCAGACTCAAGCATCTTGTCCCCAAGACCCGGTCGTTCAAGATGCGTTCCCGTAAAGTCGCTGACCACAGATTCAATCGAGAAGTTTGACCGGTGTCGGGTCCAGGAAAAACGTCTACAATTGGCATATGACTGAGCAGTGCTAATTATACTGGTGTTCGAGTCTCCGCGGCGATGGCAGGTGGAGTTGCGGTTGAAGAGACTAATGCGAGGACCAACAGACACACCGGATTCGGGCCGCCGGTTACTGCGGTTGTAGGGGTGGACGAGTGACGTACGGAAGTAGAAGCTTGAGGCGTCGCTGTCAACTCTACAACGAGGTGGTGGTCGGCGGATGAAGGAGAATGTATCGTCGACTGAGGTCGACATGGTAAACGAGAAATTGTCCGACGAGGGCCTCTCCCGCAAGCTTGGTAGGCGGGCGAGTGATCCGTAGTCAAAAGGATCCGCAGAACCGCTGTGGAGGACGTTACCGTACGACGAAATAGAAGCGATACTTTGGATCGACTCATGTTTCCGCTGTTGCCCAGCAGACATTGTAGCAGGCAGAGGATAGAACCCGGGGCGGCTGTCATGGAATTCGAATCCTCGTCGGATCTCTGCAAACGAATCGAACCCTGCAAAACTCAATGCAGAAGAGTTGCGTTGATGACTAGCAACAACGAAAGAGTTTCTAGCTGCCTCGCGTGCCTCTCGCTTAGAGGGTGAATTGGAGTCGAGTCGAGGCCTCTCAGGTGGAGACTCGATTTGGATGGCATGTGCAAGGATCGACTTCATTAACGAGCTCTCGTCGCCAGCAAATGATACCATAGAGAGAGATCTCACGACCTCGGGAGGGGGAATAATATCCGAAAGCGTGAGCGGTGATGCTTGCTTCTTGCTCGACGATGAATGCTTTCCGCCGAATTTGAAGTCGCGGTTGAGTTGTCCGTTCGAAGGCTGAGAGGCAACAGTCGTGGCATTTCGTAGCACTTGAGGGGCCACGACGTCAAGCAGCTCTTCATCCGATGCAGTCGTAGCAAAACAGTCCGATCCAGGGAGCAAAGACGGCTCCGCGTTGGCATCAATTGGGAAACCACTTGGCAACAGCTCGCGTGACTCATAGTCTATCGGGAGACTAAACGAGTGCTCGCCCGCCCGGGACAATTCATCCTGAAGCGTAGGAAGTTTAGGAACGGGCGGCAGGTCCTCAAAGTCGTAGCGCAAGTCAATCTTGGCGGGAGTGCGGAACGCATTCTCGAGCTGCTCAATAAAGCTGCGGCGATCGGATGCACCAGATTCGTTGAGTTTCTGTAATTCGCCAGTAAAATCGAACGACCTCTTGGTGTCGTCTTCCGATAACGTCCCTGCTTCTTCAACGTCTGCATGGTGTTCATCTTCATCGATCACGATCGCGCGGAAAACAGGAAGCTCGATCAGGGAGCTTCTCGTAGATGCGGTATCAAGCACTGGCAAGGGCATTTCTGGGGGCAAGCCTGGGGAAGGAAGCGTTGGGCGCGCTGACCGGCGATCGAGTGAAATGGTATCCTCTCCCTCTTGATCCGAATTCGACAAGATGACCTGCAACTCGTCGGGGATGTCAGAGTTGGGATCACTCCCATCGTAGACCTGGGGTATACTGCCCACGGTACCAGCGAGCCCAAGGGCGCAGCGAACCTCAGGAAGAATCGGTAGGCTACCACTGTCAAGTTCCGCGCGGGGCACCAGAGAGGACTTCTTTCGAGTGCTGCCGTGGGCTTTCTTGAACACTGGCGAGGCAGAGAGACTTCCGCGAGACTCTGACGTGGAATGACCCGACCCGAATGTTAGGGATGACATGGAGCGATCGACCGGGTTCGCGATGAATGGCGAAATGCCTGAGGAAGCACCCACCACCGTCTTCGACATAAGACGTGTAGTAGCTGGGCGAAGGGCTTTGAAGACGGGGGATGGGTCTGCGGCTGGAGCGGGTGTCATCGTTCGCCTGTGCGTCCGGAGGGTCGCCATGTTATCCTGGACGTTAATCTTGATCGTACTGGGGGAGGGTTTCGAAGGGGAAATGCCAGCATTCAGTGTTGACCATGGAGCAATGTTCTGTCCAAGTTGCACACCAGTGTTCCTTGAGGATGATTGCGCATAGGGTCGGAGAGAAGTCATGGATGAATTCTTGCGTCGTGGAGCGTTTACCGGGCTCTCCATCGTCAATCGAACATCAGGCGGAGAATTCGCGACTGGGTCTGGTACGAATGGTGAACGCTGGCTGATTGGCGTCATCTCTACACTCCCTGGAGTCGCTTCAAGATCAAGTCTGTTGATTAGTTGAGCCAGGTCGTTCGTAGCTGCGTCCAAGAGTGACATGACCACATTGTCTGCAACGAGATCAGTGACAGTTCAAGTGTGGAAAACGCAAGACCTTACCGTCATCCCCTTCGTAGAATGCCTGGGGTTGAGTCCGATCAAGGGGTTGCTCTGATACTGGTCGAGGGCGCGCACGCTTCACAGGCGTTTCCATCGGCGAGCTGCCCACCTCGGCTCCATGTTGTTCAGGCTCATATACACCCACAGTCGGCGTCGCCGGTTGATGCTCCGTCCCATCCTCCCTCTCCGATGCAATCCCTGGGAATATCGCCGACAGTGGGGTCCTCTTTCGACTGTCGGATGACTTCCGGGTGGAATCCTCGCTGGTCTTGGATTTCTTGCTCTTTCTTTTCTCCTTGCTCTCCTCTTTCTCTCTCGCCTTCTCCTTGCTCCTAGCCTCCTTTTCCTTTCGACGGATCTCCTTCGCCGTCTGCAGCCCCGCTTCATCCCATCGCACGGAGGCCGCTCCAGAACTACCCGACGATTCACGAGAAATACAGGATTTGGCCGACGTTGGGCGGAGAGAAGAAGTCATAGATATGGTTGAACCGGACCGTCCCCGGGCCAGAATCCCACCGCCTAACAGATTAGATGATTCCACAGATAAACGATGGTTAGCGTTGTTGGCCACGACAATCGACGATGCGGTGGATCCACTACGAGATGAGGGCAGCCGCACAGTCGATGGCCAACCAAGTCCCAGGATGCTTGCCTTCTTCTTTCCGAGAGATTTGGTCTCATGTTTGGAGGCAGCAGGGCTCGCGGTCAACGCGCCCGCTTCGAAGCTGCTACCCGAGTAGCGAATGGTTTCCTTTGCCTTGTTCTTGTTCTTGTCCTTCTCTTTCTCTTTCTCTTTGACCTTCTCCTTTTTCTTTTTCTTCTTCTTCCCGTCTGACTCTTTATCCTTGACAGGCGCCGCGGCAGCGACAACCGCGTCGGGATTAGGCGTGTTCTTGAGTTGAGCCCAGCTGCCAATACGGGCAAGGGAACGAACCGAGCGCATAGCCCTGATAGCAACGGAGTCCTTACCACCCCCTGATCCCGCAGCGTCGGGCGGTGCAGGGGTTGCCAACGGTGGTGTGGGAATATGCGGGTGCTCCATGGGAGATTTAGGATGGTGGTCGTAAAGTGGACTCGTGAGCAAAATGCCCGAATCCAACGAATTGAATCGTGCACGCGCGTCGGTGGGTTTATCAGATGGCTGAGGAGCTAAGCAATCGGTCAGCACGGCAAATCGGTGGATCAATCTGGGAGACTCACATTTCGCGCGGTCCGTATCCTTTCCCTTGTCCTTCTCTTTGGAGTCCTTCCTTCCACGCCCAATGCTCCACCACTTCTGATTCTCGTCCATCTTCATCTTTAATAAACTCTCCTTCTTCCCTCCTTTCTCCTTTGGTTTCGGCACGGACGAAACGTTGGTCACTTCTCCCAACGTTCCCCATTGCAACCCATCCAACGCTAGCCGTGATTTCCTCTTCTTCACCATCAAAATCTCTCCGATATCGGGGTCATTGGCGGGATCGACGTAGATTTCGAACCCGTTGCTTCCATTCTGGACTGACGCGCCTCCGACCCGTCTGACTACATCAGAAAAATCTTGTTCGCGTGCTTTTGCGGACGAAGCGGATAACCCGAGCAGACCAAGTTTTGACTTTTTGGGAACTAGACGCTTACGTGACATCCCCCCGTTCGGCCTTGGTGCAATCGGAACAGGAGAGGCCTCGGAAGTTATCCATGGTGCGACTTGACTAGCATCATCTGTTTGGCTGGCGTCGCAAGGAGTAGCAGTGGTCAAGCGAATGGTCGGAATCTGTGGTTTGGATGCAGGTGTAGCAAGTGGGGATGGGGACCGTGAGCGAATAGTATCCGTCGTATCAGGTCGTGAAAGCAATTGCAAGGTCATTAGTCAAATGAAAAAAGCGTTATGTGCAGCGAAGAATCGTAGAAGCGTGTCAATCGTGGATTCGTATAAAACAGAGCGACGTTCGAAATTGAAAGCGATTAGAGAATTGAGATAGGTGAGGATGTGTGTCGTCGTTAGATCTAGATGTCGTTGGTGATCTTGAATGTTGAGTCGAATAAAAAACCTTGCTAGATCGCGAGTGCTGACCAGCGCGAAGTTAGTGTCGTATGTCGAAAGCAATTCGTGAGCTGTCACAGCTCGTTAATGTGAATTCTTTGTGTTAGCAAAGTGAAATGGAGTCTCTGCGATTGTGTCTGTCAGTAACTGAGCCAACACGCAAAGGAACACTGACGACCCACCTGGAGCGACGAAGCAAATTACTTACGGCCTTGAACGACAAGACTTGCGAGAGCGACGACGGCGTGGTCGACGATGGCAAGCACTTGTTCACCTCGATCTCGTTGGCTGCGACGGCGCGGGAAGAGAGACTGTCGGTCGGGGTCGAGCATGAACTCGAACTTGTTTGTCTTTGTAGGCGAGGGTACAAATAATGCGTAAACACGACGCGTCGCAAGAATAGATCACATGACCAGCACAGCACTGAGTTATTACACAACGCCCTACTACTACAGAGTACGACTCAATTACAATATCCTCCGTACGCTAAACAACACTAGTGGTCCGGTGAAACGAGTGGGTGGGGATGAGGAAGCCGATTAATCAAGAATAAATACTCCTCGATACCATTCACAAGACAAATCGAAGGTGAGTGTCCTTGGAAAAATCACTGTCATCCCCAAACCTGCAGTCGCATCCACGGATAACGCACAATATAATGTCCGCTCGACAGTTGCGCTTTCTGCTGAAAATGTGGCTGCACGATTTCACGGATAGATAGCAGCAATTCCAAATAACTCTGCACTGGTTTCCGCGCTGCGACGACATACAGTGAGAACTCGTTTCTCGTGTGCGTGCGATACTTACTCAGCGCTGTCAAGAACGCCTGATATTGGCTTGGATTAACGACACTCGTGGACTAGGGAACCGAGAACCACTCACGTAACTCATCGCGCCAACGGCGACCCCTCCCTGGACAGTGTCAGCGCTCGTCTGATCGTCCCTGCACGCTGCGAATGATATGACATCTGCCGAGCTCATTCTTTGCGGTAGTGCACGCTCAGTGATATGACTTTCTTTCAATCGTCCATCGTGGTGGTACTGTCGAAATGAAGGTCGTACATTTGATATGAGAAAACGGTGTTTGTGACATACCATGAACGGCAAATCTAGTTAATGCAGATCATGAGTCATGATTCGGCGGGCAAGGTTGAGTGTACATACCAAGCGTTGTCCCGGAATGGCACGACTGAAAGGTTGTCAACATGAAGAAAGGAACACCCATTCAACGAACAAGGCTTACGTCGAAAACAGCCTGTATTGTTCTCATTCAATAACGACAGTGGATCCCCGAAAACACTTAGACCCTTACCGTTAGGCGGCACCCTCTCGGAAGTGGCTTCACCTTTGTTAAATGAAATTGGCCGATGGCTCAGTCTGTCAAAATGATCTTGCGCACCATGATTCTGTGCAGCTCCTGTCCATTGGTTATTATTGTAGGCGCGACTTTAAGCCATCCCAACTCACATCATCTATGATAACCCCCGCTTTCTTGTAATCCACTGGGTATATTACTAGAACAATCAACTTCAATCTGACAACTTTCAATATAGGAAGACATTGAACTCACCCTCGTCGAATCCATTCGTCTCGTCACCATGGGTATCGGGTATTTGACCACCGTGGCCAGAGTCTAAATAAAGAGCACATTGCAGCAGCGAACAACCACGTAGCAGTTTCCTTACAATGAAAGAATAAGGAATCGTGGGGTCTGGCGTCCTTTACAAGCCATTTCATGGCATCGATCATATTCTTCCTTGTAGGCAACTGTCGAGGATTCGTGGTCTGGTCCATCAACATGACGATATCCCCATCCTTGAAACCCCACTGGCCTGAGAGACGAACAGATCGACGCAATACTGAGTGCAACGACAAAAAACTTACGGGTGAGGAAGCGCTTTACGTTCTTGATATCATTGATACACCCATGCAGCTCACGCTTTTGACCTATGTAGTTGATGCCAATCTGAATACCAGTCCCAATCAAACGATCGTCACAGCACATATTGCATCGATAACATCATCCACTCACACACAATGCCTTCTTCCTTCCCGTACACCTCGAGTATTCGTGACCATTGCTTGCACGGGCTTTCTGTAATTGGGACGGGTTAACACCCACAGATGCAGTGGCATTCCCCGTAGAGTGTGCTCGGCGGCGATGTCCCTGGGTTGTTTGCTGAGCAACAGGCGGGTGGTAATGGCGGGATGTTGTAGCAACAGGAACCGCTCCAACTCCACGCGAACTCTGGGTAGACATCTGTCGTGACCGTGGTTGAAACATCTCATCCGCGTAGTGAACATGACGAGATGTCGCCGCTGATAGACTTTGTGAATGATGTCGCCCATGCCTGTCTGAATGATGGCGGTAGCTCGGATGGTGGTGTGAAGGAGTGTTGGCTGGAACAGATCGGGAAGTTGGCACTCCCAATGAAGGTACGGGGCCACCGAGGAGAAGAGACGTGGCCGGTGCTTGGTAAACGACAGTAGCACGCGGGAAAGTGTGGTAGGACGTACTGAAAGGCCGAAAATAAAGATCATCCCGCTTTCAGTTGAAAGTCACACTTACTGAGTACTGCGAGATACAGCATTCAGCGACAATGTTTCTATAGGAACGAAAAAGGTGTAATCACTTTGGAGTAGGCCTCCTTGGTGGAGGGGCAGGTGGTACGCCGAGGGGAATGAATGGTGCCGGGTATGTTGGCTGCCTGCAGACAGGATTGGGATCCAGCGGAGAAAAATAGCACGATACACGCTCACCTCATTTGTGGTGCATTTCGCGGGCTGTTTCATGACGGTTAACAACTGTTTATTGATGCCAGTTCTGATCAACACACTTGGACGGCGCCGGGAAGCGTGGGTGCGAAGACACGGGTTCTGCACCATAATTACCCCGCACGTCCCACATCATCGTATTGATCTGGGTATACGCTTTGTAGCGTGGAAAGCACGAAAAGATGGAACACCAAGTCATGGCGGAAGTATCATTGGGTAGGAGAATTGGCCGTGTCGTGAGCCTTTTATAGTTTGAAGCAAGGGGCGGAGCAACCGATAGATCCTAGTAGAGCGTGATGAGCCTGCGGGGGGGCGCTCACTGTAATAGCGCTGCATTTCGAGGGCGGCATTAGCTTTATTGGACCGCTGACCATTATACTGCTGTGTCACTGCCATCGTCAGTGAAACCACTATACTCTCCAAAAAAGGGTGTCTTAGCTAATTGAGGCGGCCTCCGAGGAACCGATGCACTTTACCAACTGACTCCATCCTCAAATCGCCGCCCATGGTGGCTGGCGGCTGGCAGTCTGCGAGTGTTCGTCCGCACTAGCTTCAATGACTTTCTATGCGGACGCGAGCCAGAAGCTTCCTGTGGTCTACCTTGAACTTGAAGCGCACATACTCGGAATCCGAGGAGGTGCTCGACCGCGGTAGAGATGTTGTTAGTAAGCAGACCAGTGGCCTAGCTGCTCTACGCATACCCATATTAGTAGCTCTGTCGGTCGTCAAGGCGCTTTGATTGCGTCGGTAACCATATTGAATTATGACATGATCCAACCTCTGACTCCTGTCCCGCATCAGCGCAGCTTCCTGTATAATGCTTCCTAATCAATTCCTTGTCTCTCCAGAACAGTCACAACTTCATGTGGCTCCTTCCGACCAAGCTGCGAGTTTTGTTCCCGTATCAACATCCATGTTTCGAGTCGCGTGCACCAATGTTCAACGTTCAAAAGTTCAATACTCAGCCTCTGGAAGCCTGGCGTGGCCAACGGCGGACAACACTGAGATTCCGAGCTGGACCACGCTTTATAGTACGGGCGACTACGGAGTTCAGGTACATATACAAGGATCTCTAGCGTAAGTGTGAGCTGGAAGGTGTCCGTACACGTGACTGTATGCCAATGAGGCTTACACCTCCGGAGACACTTCCATTTTTGCTTTCCTTCCTTTGTGGAGACTCACGCGCGCGTCCGAGCGGCCCCGGCCCGCCCCGGAACAGGAAAGAAGATTTCTGCTTATCGATCGATCTCGGACGTGGATCTTGTCAACGAGCAACTTGAACGACTTCAAACAACTCTGCTCTGGTGACCATCCTGATGGAATTTTGTATCAAAAACGTCAACCGTACAGCCGATGAATGGGAGGTAACAGCTGCAATTGCGGGTCAGGTCCTACACGTCTGTCCCGGGCTTTTTGTCACTGGACCAAAGGAACGTTTGCCTAATTTCAAGGTTCTACTGAACAAGAGTCCAGCGGGTGGCGTTCAAAACGATGGCACCGGGACATTCACGATGACGAGATCGGAGGGGAGGAAGTTCCAATACTTCAACGACAGGCGTCAGATCATCGTCAACGTGAAGGGGAGAGGGCTCAGGTTCTTCCCAAACAAGAACGTGATTGAAATCCCTTTGATCCTTGAGCTTGAAAAGGCCCCTTTCGTTGATCCAGAAATCGCAAGAGACCGTGCACGGAGAATCAACGCCCTCTGCGATCCTTTCCACCTCACGCACGTTCAGATCGGTCTGTTCCAGTCGACCACCACATCGGAGATGATCTCACATCCGTTACCAGGCACATTCTATTATCCCAAAGGCGCAGGCGCTCAAGACCCTCGCTCATTCTCCATTGAATGGGATCGAAATCTAAGCCGGAAGAGCATGGGGTTGCTCTTCTTTGAATACGAGTATAAATCCCTCCGAATCCGAGTAAGGCTCGACATCGCTAGTTGAACTTCAACTTTCAACCTAACCGTTCTAGATTGGTGATCCAGCCCAGGAACAAATATTCCATAACATCATTATTCAATTTTCGAGTATCAACGAAATGTCGATGGGACGTGACTCCAGAGACCCTTGTACGGGATCCTACTATGCTTAAGGCGTATCTCACAGTCGATGCCCAGATATCTGCTTCGATCTATTCCAACCTCCCGTAATACAAAAAGAGGAAATATTCCCCACCTTTACAGACGATCGCAAAGGGGAAAAACGCCGTCATCGTGTAGGATCCTTGAGCGCAGGTCACAAAACCGTTTCCTCTTATGCACACCATCTACGCATCGTGCTATACGATGTTACTGACTACGACTTTGGGGATGTCCTGAAAAGGTTCGAGTATTATTGTCAGACCTCATCCCTACACCCACCAAGGCAGGGAGTGACCATTGATGCCAATGGCACTCAAAACTTCTTCTCTTTCCCCAATATTCAGAAGATCGCGAAATGGTTACGCTCTTCGGTTTTGTCTTCCAACTGGCGGGTTGCATTTCAAATCGAGGCCCTTTTACACAACGGCGTTGCGAACACGGAGGAGCTGATGGAACTTCGTCCTCGGATTGAACAACTGATCCGTTCTCTTGGGAATACAGCAAGTGACATCATGCGACGCTTCGTGGAGATTGCTGCTCGTCGTCCCCAGGGCCAGCGTATATTCGAGTGCTTCGAGAGCATCTTGGAACAAAAAGCTCAGCGTCTGCGAACGCCTCCACCCAGAGGTCGCTTTTTCTGCCATCACGTCACGTTTACACCAACTCGACGCCTTCTGGAAGGACCAATCATTACCCAATCCAACAGAGTCATACGTGAATACGAAGGCTACGAGGACCATTTCCTTCGTGTCGGGTTTCGTGACGAGGATCGCCTTCAATATAGATGGGACCGAGGAGTTGATGGTGAATCTTACCTGCAGGAACGTGTGGGCAAGCTGCTGAAAGCGGGGTTCAGCCTCGCTGGGAGGCACTTTGACTTTTTGGGATATTCGTCATCGGCTCTTAGAGAACATGCCGTTTGGTATGTTAACCCATTCGAACACCCACAGAAAGGACGGGTGACGGCTCAGAATATCCGCGACTCCCTCGGAGACTTCAGTGGGGTTATAAAGAGTCCGTCCAAATATGGGGCAAGGATGGCGGTGGGTCGAGACCCCTGACCCAATCATTATCCATTAATCGTTACTTAGCAAGCGTTCTCGGGGACTGACCCTTCTATCCGCATCGGACGAGATCAGTGGTCTGAGATACCTGACATTGTAGAGAATGGAATCAACTTTACAGATGGCGTGGGAACGATATCAGCCGGGTTGGCAGAGACGATTTGGAAGGTTCTGTGTGAGGACAATCTTGCCCTTTTAGTCCATTCCATTATACCCTCTGCAGTAAGTATTCGATTTGACGTCCTACTGATTCTCGCTCAAAATTCAATATTTTGACAGTATCAGATTCGTTTCCTGGGATGCAAGGGCGTCGTCTCTGTGGATCCGAGATTAGAGGGAATTCGCATGTGTGTTCGGCCTTCCATGAAGAAGTTTGACGTTCCCGGAGAAGAATACGGAACAATAGAGATAGCTCAGGCTTTCGGCAAGCCTAACGCTCCTTACTTGAACAGGTAAGTGTCAGTCTCTGCCTACTCGGAGATGTTCGTCACCTCCGTTATACCACAGACCATTGGTCATGTTACTGGAAGATCGCGGTGTATCAAAGGGGGTTTTCATGCAGCTGCAGAGAGCTACCGTGGCCGAAACACGAATGGCTCACGAATCTGCAACCCGCTATGCCAAATTCCTCGAATCACACCAGCTATGTTACAGTTACCGACTTTCCGCGGTTCTTAGGAGACTGAATGCATTGGGACTAGAACTAAAACCAAATAATTTGCAGCAGCCATTGGATACACCATTCCTTGCACGACTTCGAGCGTGTGCGATCAACCACGTGTTACGCGCAGTAAAGCATGAGGCACGTCTCCCGATTCCAGATAGCTACATGCTTGTCGGGGTCGCAGACGAGGGCCCAGCGTATGTGCAAAAAGGTCTAGACAACGTGTATTACTTGCCTCAGGGAAAAATCTTTGGTATGTATTTAGACTAGTCGTGCGGATAATAACTTGATGATGTTTGCAGCATGCGTGCAAGATGCGGAAGATGAGAAGCCTCGTTATCTCCATGGAATGTGTCTCATATATCGAAACCCTGTCATGCATCCTGGAGATGGTATTGTATCTCTTCCATTCCGCACAATCCGATAGCTTATGAGTATATATAGTACAACGCGTATATGCCATTGGACCTCCCCCTAAAGATCGCGTATGTTTGTTCGGTCACCTGAAGAACGTCGTCGTATTCCCGACAACTGGTAAGTTTTACCTCGTTCAACATCCCACATTCCGGATGATGACCTTTACCAAAGGAACGTGGTCACTACCAAACGGTTTGGCGGGAGGTGATCTCGACGGGTATGGCATATCTTTCCACCATTCAGCAACTTGATTCACTAGTTTTCAGTGATACCTATGCAGTCATTCAATACGGGGATCTCCTTGTCCCTGAACATGATGACCCTGCTTCGTATCCGCCAGTAGAGCCATTCAAGCTCGACAGACCAAGTACGATTGGTGATGTCTGCGACTTTATCGTCGAGTATATCAACTCGGATGTCGTGGTATGGAAGATTGCCTTAATTTTGAACGTCCCCAGGTGCTCATGAAAGCGAACTATAGGGACTGGTCGCCAACAAACACATTACGATTGCAGGTGGGTTGAAATTCTGAGACGCGTATAACGTCATCTCACCTGCTACCCTGAACAGACCAGTCCAGGGTACGTATTGTTCCACTTTCTTCGCACAGAGCTGACCATGTGCTGTAGTTTGGGACGCATGATCCGGATTGCATCAAGCTGGCAGAGATGCACAGCTGGGCTGTGGATTATCCAAAGAACGGGAACAAAGTGGATATTCGGCGCATGCCAAAGTCGCTCATCAAATTCAAACCTGACTGGGACATGGCAGATGCAGATGCCCACCGATCTTCAGATTACTACAAGTCGGATCGCGCACTTGGTCATCTCTACCGAGGTATCACCCTGGAAGACATGCACGACGTGCTTCCCCAACACCGGGGCAGCACAGAAGTGCAATCGATCTTTAAGGTGCTTGATCCGCTTGTACGTCGTCACCTGCAAAGGCCGACTGGTCGCACACCGACGGCATGGATAGATTCCCTGTTTGTGACGTATCGCGAAGAGCTAGCATACATCTCGAGCGCATTTTCTCTATCAAAAGCACCTGGGTCTCGACTACGCGAAGAAGAGCTGGTGATCGGGACCATATTGGCCAGGTGCCCACAGAAGGCGTACCGAGCTAGCCGGTTGCGCGCGATGAGGGAAAACGTGGGGTTTCTCGTCCAAGACACAAAAGAACAGCTCGTCGGGAGGTTAAGTGATCTTTCGGAGAACGCGCTGCAGGAAAAGCTGGCCGTCGCTTGGGACGCGTGGAGACACAGCCTCGCAAAAGCTACTTCGCCCCCTGGCGAAATTTTCGGGACAGAGAGCTTCGGATTGATTGGACTGGGCCTGGTGTTGGAGTGCCTGGAGAAGCTTGGGAGTTTGCCATGTTTGTGAAACAAACTAGTGGGACACCGTTTTTGAATCTGTCTATGCTCAGTAACAAATAAATGATTGCAAGTACACCTTTTTTTTGGGCAAGCGATCTTTGTTACGAAACAACCGACTAGTGTCGTCGAAACGGCGGCCATTACAAGCGAACAGAGACCGATAGCGACTACAAAACTCGATAGAAAATTAGCGTGTACGACGACCCGCAGGAATCGCAGGATAACGCGATGATCGCAGTATCACGACCTCCGGAGTTACGACCTCTCCCATACGAAGTACTTCCAACACCCCAATGTCGACGAGATTCTACCACGATAGCACTTGTCAGGCCTATCGGATATTCATTGACACCATTCGTGTTCAATGGCACTTCAGAGAATCTGCTACGGAGGTATGATGAGGGCGGCCGAAGATGGTACAGAGGAAGCGATGAAGGGGATGATTGGATCCGATACTCAGCTGCAGGACCAAGCTCGTCCATCCATTTCAAAGTGCTTGAAACAACTCTGTGGAAGTAGGGCATGTATCCATGCAGGACCTGCATTGTTTCCTCAATCTTGTCTTCCGATCCTTCAAGGGCCATTTCACCTTCGTTAGTAGCATTTCCTGTATCTTCTTTTCCCCTTCACCTCGCAAGAAGCTCAGTAACACTTTAAGTAGTTGCTCGCATTTTGCTGTTATACCATCGTGTTCTATCCATTCGTCTAGCAGGTTTTGCAGCTCCGGGGTTCGCCATTGGCATGGGCTCGTGGACTAGAGTGAAGGTGGCAGTGTATGCAGGAGGCGTGTCAATTAGTAATAAACATAGATGTAACAAGGCACCTTTTCGAGCATCTCAATCCAAACATTATCGTGTGTAACGACCACCTGAGCATCAGGATTCTGGCCAAAACCTTCAGTGCAACATGGTATCCATCTCTCATCATACAGACCTTGTCGAGTAAGACACGATTGACTACGTCCAGAGGATGAGTGGGCTAAAGGACAATTTAGTCTATGCGTACGCAGCGATCCGGGTGATGGTACAAACCCGAGATAAATTTCGAGTCGGGAAGTGCTCAATCTCTGTACTCAGCTCATGTTGAAAATCACACTACTCCATGAGTCATGACAATAAAACTTACTTGTTCGAGATAGCCACTTCCAAGACCCCCCGATTGGCCACACGACGGTGAGGACACGGGCGATCCACCACTCGGGCCTCTGCACCCGCTCAATCTTACGAAACCAATCCTGTCTCACTGTTATCTTGAAACCTCCAATGAGGACGGTCTGGTTGACATCGGAGTTATTTCCGGGGCCTTGTTGGTCGTCTACGTTGAATTCGCATGTCCATACGTACTCGGGAGTATCATCTTGAGGTTGTCGATTGACGTGGATTTCACCACCAGATGAACCGTCGTAGAACGATCCCAGGGTCCAAGTTTTCGTTTTATATGCTGCAGTAATCAAATAGAGGGAGTCACGTTGTGCGTATCTGCACCACTGAAGCGCATACTTCATGGCATGTTGCCGGAATTCTTCTAATTTCTGTTTGTCCTCGAGCTTAGATAGGATGGCGCCGTCCGGGGATAAGTATGGCACCTGTCTTGGAAGTCGAAGTGAATTTGTAAGTTGCCCTTAGAGTATGAAGGTCAGACTTGACTTGTCGTGCGTCTCATACAGTAATGTAGATATACCCTGACGAGTCTTTCAGATTTTGCTTGATACCAGTCTTGAATACCTTTCCAGGCCAAAGCGCTTGTTCGGCGACCGGTTCAGTGAACTCAATAAAATTGTCTGGAGGATTCAGATTTCGATTGTGGAATTCCTCGGGAAGCTTTTCTTTGTTGGGAAGGGGAAACTTTATGTTGAAAAGCCGGATGAATTCACCGTAGTCGTCGACATAACCAACATCCCCAATCTGAAGGCCCTCCTTGACGTAAGGTTGACCGAGCCTACTGTTTGGTTTGGAATTGCGCAAAGGGTAACCAAAGTTCTGTCGCAGGTTGGTTGCGTAGACATGCTGATGAGTACTTGAGTGCATTCCGAGTTTTGAAATTAGACGGTAGTAAGGCTTGCTGCCAGTCACCGTGCTGGTGGTCAATTGCAAAGTCTAATTCAAGGTTTTCGCAGGTAGATGCCTTGGAGGAGGTATTATGTAACCTAGTGAAGCTGCTGGTTCCTCCTCGCAGTCACGACGCAGTGTGAAAGTGTGAATGATCAATTTTGCGTTCAGGCTTCGCCGAAAGCCCTTTGAAACGTCTTGTCACCACGGTGGATACAAGCATCTACCAAGATATCGTTGGCTGAGTGTCCATGTCACGACTTCTCCCATATTTCTAACACCTCAACGTCGACGTCCTCCATGGATGTCAATTCACGAGCTGGAACGAATATTTCCTCGTCAGCGGCTACTCTCCTGTATCGCTGATCAGACTGCTCCGCGAACAAAAGAGCTCTGAATCCCTGTTCGAGGTGTATGACCATCCTTAACGCGCAGGTATGTTTGGTGTGTTTGCCCCCTCTAGCATGACCACGAGTTTGAACTAAGAGATCACGAATCCATGGATAAACGAACAGCACTCTTCCTCTGAGCGGTTTAGAGAAGGAGGTGTCTCTAGTCTTGAACTGAACTTCGCCAAGAGCTGCTGTTGAGGCGAGGTAAGTGGTGGTCCCTTCATCATGGGCACGGCTCGAGGTATTGCGTTTTAGGCCAGTGATCGAAAATGTGATGCAGGGAAGACGAAGATGGCGATCAGCGAAACGTGGTGAACCCAGAGTAGAAAGGCGATTATGAAGAGTGGCGGCCTCCTCTCTCAGTGTATTATGGAATGCTCTCCCCCGTTGATCAACCATGTCGTCTGCAATGGGGGGTAGTTCGTATGGTTTGTACGGACCAGGTTTGTAAACGGAGAGATTGGTAGGTAGAGCGCTATTGAACTTGGAAGGTGTCCCAATCCAGTCGAGCACTGTAGTGTCCCCTTGGCGATTCACAACCTCCTGTAGAAGGAGTCCGAGCGCGGTTTCCCCTTCGCGAGTATAGTCAACATCTATGTCACTGTTGAATATCCCTATCAATGCGTATGCAATGTCCACTTTATGGGTCGCATCGCGAGTAGACGCCAAGCAGAGTCTTTGGCGGACAGTAAGGGTCGCAGGGGAGAAGTCGTCGCGAAGAGATTCCTTAGCACCGACGATGGCGCCCTGCAACTCCGGTAATGTTTTATGGTTGAAGTTACCGCCATTGAGGTAGTGTTCCCAACTACGCTTATAGAGACGAATGACCTTGGATGCGAGGAGCTCTTGTAGCGTCCAGGCACGAAACATCCATCGGTTATGTTCAAGATAAGGTGAATTGAGTGGGCTTGAGTGGGAAGGGTGGGCAAGGAGGACGAGCGTGAGTGCTGAATTGTGGTACCATTTGTACATGAAGCGGATTGACTTCTCGAAAGTGTCTCTATCCGTCTTATTGATACAGCACGTATCGCTCCATGACCATCGGTAGAGTTTATAGTCATCCCGGACTGTTTCACAGAACTTGCGTAATTTCTGATTCAGTGGTAACGGATCAAGCTGATAGACTGGGGTTTGGGAAACGACCTCGAACGACGGTTCTTTCCCTTCCCAGGTGTGAGAGAACATGACATAGCAGAAATACCCCTCCACGACTTCTTTGATATGATCCGCGTCGGGCACCGTCGACATCGACGACTCGGAGACTAGCATGTAATACGTTGCATCCTTTTCGAATATGCTTCTTTGCCTTTCCTGGTTGCAGAGGCGGCCATCTTTGACGTCAATGAGAACAAAAGGTGACTTGTCAAAAACTGCGTTAATTTGATCATTGATTTCGTCGATCGTCTTAGAGTAGTTGTGCAGTTCTACGAAATATAATCAGAATATGAGATTCAGGAGCAAACTGGAAACTACTTGCGGTAGATTTCGGGACTGCGGGTGTCCATGAACTTTGAGGACATGATATTCAATGTACTGACTGCATCCTCAAAACGCCCCTGGGTATGCAACACTGCAAATTTCCTCTCGTAACCCCAAGGGTAAGAGCAGTCAATTTCAATTGCCTGTAACATTCGTTATTCATGAGTAGAGAAGCACAAAGATTAGCCATACCCACGCAGCATCTGCTAAGGCATCCGTCAACAACTTCAGTTCTGCTTCTACTTCGCTCCGCTTTGCAAGGAGATGAGCAATGCATTGAGGACATCGGGAAAGCAACGCCAAGTGCTGTAAGACTGCCTTGTTCTTTGTGAGGGGAACTGCCGTCTTTCCTACAAGTTCGGATGATGATGATGTGGGATCCAAGCACTTGTTCACGATATCTGTTACAGATTACTTCAATAATTTCAAGACGAAACTCACCCAAACTCACCCGAAGGACAGCCGGTGAAGATCAATGCTTCGGAGTACCAAGCAATGGCTTCGTCGTACCTCCTATGGCACGTCGCTTCATGACCAAAATCCTCTGAAGTTGATGATGCTGTTGACGGATATCAGCTTATATGTTTGAGCTCGAACCCTTACCACTGAGCAAGCTGAGCTTCGTTTGGATGGATTCTAACTCTTCGCTGAGGTCACCAGTCCTCTTCGTGGGAAAGTAGCTGACTACTCCGGGTGGGCTTTGATTGGATTCGAATAAGGCTCGACACCTCAGTTCGTGGATCTCGGATATCAATCCGTGGAGATCCCACCCGAATATCTTCCGATGCTTGTTAATGCGTGTGGTAAGTGTAGCTTCAAGAGTAACTCACTAACGAAATTATCTTTGCCTCCGGAAGATGAAGAAGTGAAGCAACATCTGGTACTGCTTCCGATAGGGCCAGTACTCTCTTATAGTCTTTGATATCCATGTGGTAATCTCGTGTGCGGAGAAGGAGCTTTCGTGCCTATACATTTCGTGTCAACGCTTATAGCTTGTGTCGCACTAATACTCAGCTCACTTCCACCAATCGAAGTAAGTTACCATCTGGCAAGCCATCGTCAATGTCAGTCTCACTGTGCACTTCGTCCGGATGTTCGAGCAATGTGATGGACTAAAACGCATTCAACGACTAAATGACTGATCTCTGGATTCGGCAATACCTTGATACACTTGATAAGATCCCCGATGTCTCTATCACAACCACAGAGCGTAGATCTGAATGTATCAATAGCTTCCTTGCAGTTTCCTTGCCCATGACGTGCAACACCCTCTGTGATGCGAGCAATCAGGTCCACTTGGTCATTTTTTGGGAATTTCTAGGCTCAAGGTCAGCAACAATTGTCACAGAAAATGAATCCAGTCACCGCGATCGCCTGTACATCCTTTAACGCGTCGTCCCATTTTCCCCGACGTAGTCGAAGAAGAGCACGATTAAGACGTGCGTACAGATCTCGCTGAGATTTGTATTCGTCTTCTGGTCCAATTTCTTCCCCCAGCATTCTCTCAGCTTCTTCCAAATACCCGCCTTTCCATGCTTCAAGTATAGCATTGCCGATATATGTAAACTGTGATTAAAGTACGAGTAAATGAATCATTGGATGAATCCAAGCTTTTGGACTTACAGGATTCGAATGTGCCTCCGATAGCGAGAGATGCTAAGGAAAAGAATGAAAATGACGCACCCAAGAACATTGGGCATGCTTACACGGGAGAGGTAGGTCCTATGAATAAGGGTGGAGAGATCCCATGAAACAATGTCATTGCCCATTCCTACGGTGATGAGACGGGTGTCATCTGGCGAGACGGATGCCATATATACCCCTTTGCTGCAGCGAAGTGGTCTGGATGGGGGGATGGTCAATATATTCCAAATGTCGATTGCGCTGGCGCGCCCAGATGAAATGGAGACGAGGAATTGGCCGCTGTTGGAGACGTAGAGGAAGGTTATGAGATCCCTGATCGGGGGTGCTCGCCATTCGACAAGGGTTCGAGTCAAGACATCGAAACACCTAATCGAACCGTTCGGTCCCCCAGCGAAAAGTCGATGCCCATCGACAGACCACGCGAGTGAGTAAGTTGAGTGAGGATTCCTTATGGACTCTAGTTGAGCTCCGGTCTGACTGTGCCAAAGGCGAATCGAGCAATCATCCCCGCCAACAGCGAGATAGCCCGAAGCGATGCGACCACCGGCTGGCGAGAACTTGAGTGACGAAACCTGTGACAAGCTCCGGTGTCGCAGTGGACCGACAATTTGCGCTCTTGTCTCAATACTCCAGATGGCCATTGTTCCATTTGCGGACCCGACCGCAACACGTGACGAGTCGGGCGATACGTCGAGTGCGGTAATCTTGTGCCCACCTTCCTCCGTTGCCTTGAATTCTCCTAGCTTCTGGATCGGATGAGCTGCCGCATTC
Source organism: Boletus subcaerulescens (assembly GCA_038090555.1). Lineage (NCBI taxonomy): Eukaryota > Fungi > Basidiomycota > Agaricomycetes > Boletales > Boletaceae > Boletus > Boletus subcaerulescens. The sequence goes on along the minus strand of JBBPNA010000142.1, from coordinate 33,885 downwards.
CAAATTACCACCACCCCATCATCATCCCCACTGACAATCCACTTTCCGTCCCTAGAAGCAACTAGGGCGTTCACCACCAGGCCATGTTCCATTGTTGGACGGATCTCTTCAAGTCTACTGTCTGCACTCCACAGGTGAATCTTGTTGTCGTGTTCGCAAAGACTCGCTATGCGTCGTCCGCAGGCGAGGAATATTAATGACAATATGGGACCTCCACCGTAGATCCGAGAAAGAACCCTATCTTTCAAGTCCGATGAAAGTTAGCAATCGTCCAAACGGCTCTACGATTGTCATCTTTCTCACTTTGTGGCCACTCCGCATCGTAGTTTTGCTCTCGATCTCGCAGTATGATATTGCAACTGTCGTCAACATCACTATCAGGTGATTCTATGTCATTGCAATTAGTAACAACTCCAAGATAGTATGTTCCCTGAAATTGCTCACCTTTCTTTGTTTTTCGCGATCTGCGAAAAAGTCTGAAGGGCATGGTGAACGACTTGGGTCGTAGTAGTAGTCCAAACTAGTCACTAGGTAGCAAATTGCGAGATAAGGTCTTACATAAGCGGTGTGGACCGTGGCCATCGCACTTCTGCCAGCTTCAAACTACATTCCAGTACTACTGTCGATGTTCTAGAGTCTAAAGTTGTACTATGTCCTCTGTGTGTTGGTGCCATTGAGCATGCTAGTTGACTATTATCCATTCTGACAGTCCCCTTCCGAGTGCCATCACCTTCGGTGCTCATCGGCCGTAGATGATGGACCCTGCCGCAATTATAGCCGCAGACGTCTGACGCTCCAAATGCAACCCACGGTGACCTCCCAGTTCCCTCACCCCACTCCTTGCTCTAGGCTTCCATGGCTTATTAATACCACCGACCCACCACCATAGGGCTTTGTATGTTCGCACCCGCCAGGTTTAATTAGGCTGATAAATCGACGGAGACAAGTTGGTGATATGCTCAACGTCATTTACACAAGCGTTCAGTGTAGCTGACTATGAATTTATCATCAGTGTCACACTCTTCGACGGAAGTGTTGGGGTGGGTGCAATGCCCGGCGGCGTCAGCTGGGAGGCTTTCTGATGTGGAATAGCATCGTCGACCCAAGTCTTGTATGTCTTAGCCGTCTCGGTACGCTGCGCCATGTCATGTCAACTTTCAATTGATTCATTGATCTGCATCTTTGAACATCCTCCCGGGGACCTGTCATGTAGTTCGCGCTCCTTCTCCCCTGTGCAGCAGATTCGCATATCACTTGGCATTTGCCACTTGGACAAGGTATCCAATTCTGTCGTCCCGTCATCACCTGCTCAGTATGTCATCTTTTTGCAATCCTCTGTCGGAACGGTCTCAGAAGTACTTGCGCTGATGGAGGCACACTAGATCCACGCTGCATGCCACAGTCCAGGATGCTACAGAAAAGGAATTTGTCTCGCCAATCGACACTGCTTGAAGCCGCATAACATCATCGCACTGCCATGCGATGTGGCCAACCAGCGAAATATCTATGCCTCCTTGGCAAAAGACACATACGAGCAACTGTTTCATGACAGAACTGTTCATATTCAGATCGGAGGGAGGTTGTACGGGCGTTGCAAGAGGCTCGAGAAGTAGTTTGACCAGTGTATGCCGTTCATCCATGTAGACGTCTGAGTACTCAGATGCCCGTCTTTAGTAACATTAAATGTACTGTAATCATTGCTGGATCGCGTCTGCAGTGACTCTGCACATCTTGGTGCACATACAGGTTCTCTTTGATATCTGAAGCACATCATGATCAACCCAGATTTTGTGATTGTAGTACACGGCAATTTTTAGTACTGACAGTTCATTCATCTCGATCGATAAGGACCGGACCCCCTAGCTTTCATTCTATCGAGAAAGTTGGACAAGCCACTGGCAATCCTGGAGAACCCGCCTTGATTAGATTCGACCTGATGGGTCCCGGATCGCAAAATCTGTGAAAGAGCAGCAACACGGTCTTCACAAATTGCTGAAAACCAGAACTCGTGGTCAGAGTTGTGTTCCGTAACAAGGTTGTGAGCGATCTCATGTGCAAGTGCAAAAAACCTTGAATGCATCCGCCTGTTAGTTGGAATAGTACATCATCGATGGGAGAGAATAGGCAAACCAGAAAGCTTGGGCTTGCTCTTGATCGCCCTTCTTAACGTCAGCATCATCTATTGATCAGGACATCAGCTCCATTTTGCTTTTCACTTTATACACATGATGCTACACTTACGCCATTCCTCAAAAAATCGTAGATTGAGGTAAATCTGTCCTGCCTGGTTGTATGCGATAGGGCCGCCCGGAAGATCATAGAAAATGTGTAAGGATGGTATAGGGATGTCGAAGACGGTCGCAATAGGTATGGCGATGCATACAAAACGGCCAAGGGGTTCATGCTTGTCGGAATCCTTCATGAAAACATTGAATTCAGGTACACCTAAATGGGTATCAGTATCCAGCATTAGTTTCTGATTGAACGGGAGGCACCCTCAGCCACATGGACCTGAATGTTCCCGACTTTCCCTTACTGCCGTGTTAATCACAGAAATAGAGGAGGAACACTGAACTCACCACAGGACTGCAGGCTTCCTATCGGTCCGCCATCGTTGTAATAGCAGGCATTCGGAACCTGGACCATATCTGCGTGATTGCGCCTAAGCTTAGAAGCTTCAATTGCTGATTTCACTCTATCTCCTGGAAGATACCACATCATCAGAAACGTTAACTGGAACACGTGTAACTCACTGATAAAAGTCTGAGACATGATCTGACTCGGAGACCTGGAAAAGCATATAAATAAAGAGAGTTGCTAGCTGGTCACGCTTACCGGACCGCAGCTTTGGTCAGGCCCACGGTTTCTCGGCATGACACAGGTCCGCCTTTCACAGATTGGCCCGCATTGTGAAGGGCGCTGGGTTCATCACCCTTACATAACCGTTGCTTGAGGTCCTGGTTAACTATGGGATGGCCAGACATTCAAGCTGTTACACCCGCATCCTCAATATAGTAGAAAGACATGACGAACCATGGAAACCTGCGCGCTTCAAAAGCTCCCGGTCGGAGAGCATTGCGGCGAGGACGAGAGTGTCATTACCCTTGACTGTTCCAAATACAAGGCGACATAAAGATATGGCCAGACTTGTCGTCGTGTTAACTTAAAGATATCAGGATAACTCATCACGCTACCACTCACTCGTAAATATCACGCTGCGCATGACGCCGTGAAACCCACAGCGCAATCTCTGTTTGCGTGTCACCCCTTGTGGCCGCCCAGACTTCCTGTGTTTTTGTTGTATTTTTCCCAATAGTGAAGGTTTTGGAGATATACAATGTGTCGCAGACTCTGACTGTGAATTGGTCGCAAAACGAGTTGAAAGGAATTTTGGGCCGAGTATTAGTACACCGCTCAAGGAAAATAGGGAGCCTCTCGAGAACCAAGTCTTTAATTGCACCAGAAGTTTCGTGATCCTCGATCTCGGTAGGATTCTCATATTGCTCTTTGATGACCATGCTCAGCTTTCTGCAACCAACTAGGGCATAAAAGGCTGCGGCACTTCCGACTGAGTACAAATTTAAGAACAACGGGAGCAAATGCATACATTCAAGGTCCTCGTGTGGACATGCCCAGATAAACTCATTGAAGAGTTCTCCATCCTTGGTATCATCAATGATGACAATCTCCTCAGGTTTCCGAAGTTCATAGACATCTGTCGCTCGGCCCTGGTCATCATATTCGTAGTGCACAGCAAGTAGGGTGTGCTTGGAGGCCATTTTTTCTAAGGTATCATTCAAATTGGGAGTGTGCTTGATCTCAGTGGCGAGATTGCGTAGCTTTGCCAAGAAGCTGAGTGCCCCAGGGTTAATGGTGGTGGCTCGAAAAGAAATCAATGCTTCACATACCCATTATTTCCTTTGGCAACCTTACGAAATCTTTCTGGGTCATCAACCAGGCATTCGGCAAGATCCTTCACGGAGGGCTCGTCCTTCGAACCACAAGCACGCAGAAAGTGGTTCGCCTTCGTGCCGAAATTCACAAAGGTGAACAATTCCCTGGTAAATTCGTCCTTGGGTCTACCCAGGTAACACAGAGTGGGTGTCATCCATTGCAGGACACCGGAAGTGCTCGTCGGGACTATCTGCATTCCAGACAACATGGTAAGATGGTCCTCACCCAGACCTAGAGTATTATTGAAATAGTTATTCATGTGGTGACAAGTAGGCACATACTAGAAATGCAGTCAGCAAGACACGCAAACCATCGAGAGGCCATTTCTTCGTCTCGAGGTGTCTTCCGCAACCTGTCGAGCAGTATAGTTGGAGATGGGTGTTGCCGAATGCCCAGTTTTCTCAAAGTGACACCCGGCTCTGCAGTCGGTAAAGTGACTACAGAAAAGCCAAGGGCCTTCCACTGCACATCCCAGCATACCTAGATGAGACATCAATAGAATTCCAGAACAAGCATGTCACCATACGTCATTTATTGTTTTCAATTGAACGTCCGCTCTCAAGCCGTTTTCCACAGGGATGAATGCAACACATCGGAAGTTGTCTGGATTGTAATCGAGATAATTTGATCCAAGGTTCTTGCAAAAGTACGAAAAGGCAGCTCTCCTGACTGACGCATTCGATGACGAACAGAGTCGGATTATTTCTTCAAGAGGTGGGAAGTGATGCAAACCAAGGCGATACACGAGTTGGGCTGGATAGCAGGTTATCGGTTGTATTCCTGGGTCGCAAATCAATATCCCTACCTTCGCCCGAGTCATTCAGCCACTCTCCATCCCAGCTGATTACAGGGAGTTGAAGTTGATGGAAGATGGTTATTGGTGGGTATAGTTCATTGGCACGATAACGCAGCCGCTCCTCGGTATGTCCCACAGGCGCTTTCTTGCAAAATATCCTCAAGGATTTGAGCTTGTCGACTTCGTCTGATGGGATCTGCATTAGGTAGCGGATGAGAATGCACACACTGCCATCCATTATGTCCTCTATTCTAAGTGCATAGGTGAGCGGGCGGATGCAGAGAAGTGGAGAACTAGTACTAGCTTACCGGCCAAAGAAGACTTCGGGGGGAACATGCGTTCGAACCCCAATAAACCCAAGTACTAATTCCATGTCTTGGTTAGTCTGCAACCCAGAGCTGAACTGGACGGTTGCTAGCTCAAGCTTACGAAACGGATTGTTGTTCGCAGCGAGGAGATATGAATGATCTGGACGAAGCAAGCCTTGGGATGTTGGAATGCAACACTTATCCTCGAGTATCTCCTTTGACTTGCGGTGCGTTGCATCCGGGAGCGACGGCCATAGACGGGAAAGGACTCCGAGGACTTGTTCGGCCCAATCGGTTGACCGCGTGAAGTCATATCTTGGATAAGCCGACATGACGTGCGGACCTGCGAGATATTGCAACCAGAGAATAACAGTGAATTCCTGCCAATGGATGCTCGCAAGCTGTCCGCGAGAGAACTTCTTGTAGACTTTCAAGGGGAGGAGAGACTCGGGAAGTGGTCCGTCGGGTGGAATGCAAGCCCCAAGCCCCCTCGGATCGATGAAATACTCAACTGAGGAGAGTGGAAGTTTCCTTCCTCCTAATACAAGAACGGCAGAATGCAGCAGGTTCTCTGTACTCCAGGTGGGGTTTTCTTGCTGTAACTTTATCCACCACTGAAGAAAGGAAACTAATTCTTCTTCATTCAGGGGTTCGCCCAGAGATCGCTGAACGTCTGATGACTCGACGGAACGTATCTCGTGTCCACCCGGGAGCGAAGCGATGGCTGCCTCACCATTTCGAGCAATGTACTCTGAGAGCATTGGTAGGGACTTCAGGAAGGTAAAGCCCGGATCAAATCTACGGATGTCTGGAGCCCCACGAACGCCAACGGATGAGAGAAGTATTAGAGGGTGCGAAGAACAACCATAGAATGCAGCTTTCAACAGTAAAGAAACCTGCGGCGATGGCGTGGAGTGGTGGAATGTAAAGAATTGGAGGACGTGAAGAAAGCCCTGGTTCAGTTGTTTCCGCAGCTCCCGGGACTGTCGAGGATCAAGATTTTCAGCGGCTCCCCGCCCCCACGATCGTTGGATACTGGAAAGTTCCCATTCATAAACAGCACGAGACAAGAGGCCACCGACATATAGCAATTCACTATTCCACTGGTAGACTGCACAGCGAGGAAAGATCAGTACCATTATCTCTCAGGGGAGGTAAAACACTCACTAGCAACGTTCATCTCACTAGCGAAAGTGAATGACATAGGCATGAGTAGCCGCTACATGTGACCAGAGGAACTTTGCTTACTTTAAATCTATTAGTTCGCGCTCGATGGTAGGGATGAACCGTGATGCCATGTGACCCGCGATTCCTGTTGTTTGCGTGGTGGCATGCCCCTATTAGACAAGTGAGTAGACGCTAGGGGGTGAAGGGCTGGGACGAACAATGAAGATGCGCGTGTGCCTTGCCCTTTCATTCAATTGAGATGAACAAGTCCTTAACTGTCACTCCTAAGTGGCCACTCACCCGTTTAAATCGGCGCGAAGCCCTTGGAAGATAGATGTGGCTTCATGAGATTGGTCCCCTTGCGAGTGATGTACGGAATTCTGATCATATCTATCATCATCCTTCCCAGTCTTGGTACGACAGGTCAGCTGGTTTTCGTAAATAAGAGCATGACCTACATAAATCAGGCTATACTCAAGGTCCGGGGGTAGAGGCTTTTTCATACATCGAACCAGCTCATCGTGGAACTCTTTGTCCGGAGTAATGTTCACCCTTGCTGTGAACATCGAGAGTTCCACCATCTCGGTGATAGCATTCTTATAAACAGTGTGCATGGTCTCAGCCTTGATGGTGATGCCTAGTATGCAGATAATAGTCAGGACTCAGGAGTACATCTCATACCGTGGTGAATACTCGCGATCATGTCGGATCTCATTAACATCCATGATACTCGTCTCATTGTTAGACTTTTTGAGCCCTTTAGGCAGGTCGATCGTTTGGAGTTTAACTGAGGACTTCTCGATGCCTCCGATCAAGTGGGTGTCGAAAAATACCTGCACGGTTGTCAGGTGCTCCATGAAAGTGATTGAGGACGCAAGAAATTGCATCAAATCCAGGAACGACGGCATCGGACGGGTTTTCCGAAGTGGTAGCTCAACCATTGTTGTCCAACGATCGGTGCTTTTAAAAGGGAAAGTATCTGACCCGAAATAGAGCTGTTGTTCAGTTAGCTTGAGGTCGCGAAATCAGTAATCTCATACCTGACTGTCATCCCATTCGAAGCTCATTTTGCACCCTGAAATTATGTTATCTCCAAACACCTAGAAGTCAAAAACACCATACCATTGGATGAGACACGTGGATTCTCGGTCACAGAAAATACACTGTAGAATCCTACCAGAAATGTTCATTATCATTACATATATATATACAACGTTGCAGACCCACCAACACCGAATGCGCCGATCGTCCTAGAATCTTGGTTTCCAAAAGCTGGCGATATCAAGATGTAAGAAACAACAGGATGAGAGACGGTCAATGAACACACCTATTCTCGTGAGTCGGTCCCAGTCGTCATTCGTGAATGGCCTTCCATTATTTCTGACTGTCCATTGCATAACCTTGGAGAGATATCCGTCGGCACAAGAGCATCTGGATCGTTTGATGAGGAAGGGTTCACGCACATGGGTAGACTCAATGTCAGGCAATGGTGATGCATCCGTGTCGTGCTCCTCTCCCTGGCACGCAACACTCTTGAAGCAGATTTGAACAGTGGAAGACCCAGCATCATCAGCATTCTGAAGGAGTTCTCGGAATACTGGCACAATGGATGAGGAGCGCTGAAATGTCTCGTGGATGGACAAGACGATCCCTACCGGTAAACTTTCCTGAATAGCGAGCAAGCATTTTGTCGATCAGCGCACGCTGATCGACCTTGACTAACGCATTTTTTTTGCTTTGCGCCTAAAGGGTACAAGTTAGCACGACGGGAGGAGTTGGCCAGAGTCCGACGTACTAGAGAGGTTTGACTCATCTGTGCAAGTGGAAGGTGCCAGTGGATTGTGGGTCACTTATCGCGCTTGTCTTGGCTCCTCGTGATGAAGGTTTATCAGTAAAGACGTTATTTCGAGCGCGCCGAGCGCTTTTGATGATCAGGGTTCAACGGGCTTTGTTCGGCTCAGGAGGCTTCTCGAACCTTGAGTCAGATATCGTAACCACCTTGGACCAATGATCCCACTCACAAAGTCTACACCCTGGCAACTTGACCAAAGCAGAAAAATATCAACATAGATGAGCAAATGTTGAAGATCCGCCGACATCAGTGAATTACCGACCAAGATCAGGCTATAGACCGTACATCTAAATAAAGACCGTGAGCCCTTGAATACCCCACAGTCTACAACGCTTCTTACTACTTTTAAGGAGGAACGAACACACAGTGGATCCCGAGAAGCCAATGCTCTTCAAGCACTTTGAAATGAACAAATTGCATCATGGCGTCGGGGGCAATTGGAATTGATGCGCCATGGGATTATTCTTCATAAAAGTGCATTTAACCTTGGGTTAGGACTCGATTCTAAATCACTTTTGCTTATTCTTGAGGCTAGGCCGCTGTTCAAATGTCAAGTTGCCAACGGGAGCCAACCGAACTTTGAGAGAATTCAGAGTCCAGGAGTCCAGCATCTAGTGGGGCGTTGTATCTGAGTTCCATTGTCACAACTTGAGTGTCATGTACACAGGTACGTGCGCTAGTCAGCAATGAACTTATTGTCAGTAAGCTTACAGTTTTCTTATAGTTAAGGAAAACACCAACTATATGTATCTTGCACCGTGACGCTACCTGCTGAGTCGCGACAAATAGGTCACTCTCTCAGGAAGTTCAAGATACGTTGACGACGAGCCTGGCCCAATGATAGTGACCACTGTCATGCCCGGACCCGGTGGGAGTGAACCATTGTCAGTGCAATCTGGTTGAAACCCCTACTGAGTTCAGCTACTAGTACGGGCCGTCACCATGCATTCTGACTCGGAACTGTCGTGCCTCCGAACCAACTTGTTCATAGCGGCAAAGCCGGTTAATTTTGCCCGTACTCCTTGAATATCATACCCCACATATGTGATCAACCATGGTACTACTTATTAATGGGTCATGTATCGAGGCTTGACACAATGGTACTTGTGCTCGGCGTCTCAGACTCCGAGTCGCCGGGGAAGTTGGGGATCAGTGCTAGCAAAAAAAAATGCTATGTACATGGACACCGTGACACTTGAAAAACGCGGACAACATATTTACCCGAGTGGTGACCTGTAGTGCGCACAATCACTCGCGGTGCGAAAACCATCGGGATGAAGCAAGGATGAAGTATATCAAAACCATTCAATTATCGTAGACTAGATCGAAGCATACCGTGTGCTCCCTGATCAATTCCACGACAAGCTCAAAGTATCGGACAAAATTAGCCAACCTCATCACTGCAACCGTGACACCTGCTCCTCCTATAGAGGACGTCCGCTTCTTGGTATAACCCAGGGCGACGACATCGTTGACCTTGTCTAGCATATCCGCGCTCGAAGAAGCCAATGGTATTGCAAGACTCGATGGTGATAGCGACCCAAGCGACCAAATTCCCGTTGGGTGCGCTGTACTGGTGAGAAGACCCTTTGGCATTGGATATCCAGGGGAAACGGAGTGGCGCTTGATGCTAACAGACACGGAATGCTCTGATAGAGCTGGCTGGAATCAACGTGGTCGGGGTATGAGGGATAAGGCAAGGGGGGATCCGGCCTTTTGGCCCGCACCTTTTTGGTTTCCTTTGTCTTACTAGAGGGGAATGGGAAAAGAGAAAGCTTGGAGAAGTGGTATAAATGATGTGGATGCGAAGAATGGGTTGTAGCAAGGGTATTCATGGGACTAGCAAGAAGCGCACTTCAGGACGACGATGAAGTGAAAGAGAGGCTTTTCGAGTGGTGGTGACATCAACGATGGTGGGCTGAGAGGTAGGACAGACGCACGGGTATCAGAAGCTGAAGGCCGCCTGGAGGAACTGCCACTCAACACTATTTTGAGCGATGTTCGGGAACGACAACGATGAGGAGCCTTCATGTGGATGTCAGGATGTTTCTCTCCTCACCTTCGTCCCACTGCGCGAATTTATCAGCTCGCCCTCGCTATCTACCACCTCTTCTGGTGACCCTTTGGAGTCTGAAAGAAACGGCGTCACCTTGCACAGATTCTCCATTTTTACACCTTGAGTGAGAGAAGATAGCGTACCCTTGAGACGAAGGACCCGCTTTGGCGAAACCACCGAGCCGCATCTGCGAGATCTTGCTTGTCACCTTGCGAACCAGGCAGTCCAGTTGCATTCTCCATGTCGCTAATGTGAAAATCGCCATCCAGATGGTGGCGCGCCCTGCGAGAACAATGCTCGCCAGCGAGTGTTGCCTTGAAGCTGCCAGCCCGGCGCAGTTTGTCTGGTGTAAGGGCGGTGTATTGCTGGTATGGACTAGGTACCAAACGGTAAGGACCTTTGAGTTTCAAGATGTCGGACATGCTGCGGTGGAATTGCTTCGGTATACTGGCATTCTGTGCTTCTGTGGAGTGGTGAAATGGCACGTGCCTGTGGTAGAGAGGCATCATTCGTTAGCCGAGAGACTGCTGCATGCCAGCCTACATCGCAGTAAAATGTGTCGTGCGTGGTATGTACACCATCACCACGTGGAACCCCAAGTAATCGACCACCAGCAACTTGCCCAACGAGCAATTCCGAGATGCAGAGCAGCACCCCTCAACATTTCTACGTCGCCAGCCTGAAACAGGAATTCGGTTACCCTTTGCGCACTCCCGAACCAAACAGTAGACTTGGTCAACCTTACGTCAGGGAGGGCCTTCAGCTTGGGGATGTTGGTTTTGTTGACGATGACGGCGAATTCATCTGGCTTTTCAACATAAAGTTTCCCCTCTCCGACTCGGGCAAACTTGAAAAGCTCCCGGAGGAATTCCATAATCGGGTTCTGGTTCCTCCAGACACATTCATCGAGTTCCCTGAACCAGTCCCCAAACACGGTCTTGATCCCGAAAAGGTGTTCACATTCGGTGTCGAGCGAAAGTTGCCAGAGTCTGGGCCAAGACGGTATGTTTACATGACTCTGTAGACGCATCCCAAGTCTGACTTCAAGTTGACATCCTAAGAGCAACTTACGAATTCACCGCAACCTCCAAGACAGGTGCCATACTAATCCTTCCGGGCGGTGCTACCCTATCTAGGCTTGAGGACAAGCAGAAGTTAAAAGAAATTCGACAACATGCCACAAAATATGCTCTTCGGTGGTGTAAATACGCCCAACGTGACTCCCTCTACCTGATTACTGCAGCGTATAAGACGAAAACATGGACCTTGGGGTCGTTCTACGAGGGTTCACCTGGTAAAGACATCCTCGTCCATCGAGAATCTGGGGAGAATACCGTGTACAAATGGGAGTACCAGTTCAACGTGGACCACCGACGAGGCCCTGGCGAGAACGACAATGATAACCAAACCGTCCTTATTCAAGGTTTCAGGATAACAGTGAGATGGGATTGGTTCCGTATGATCGAGCGGGTTGAGAGGCCTGAGCGGTGGTTTGCCCGTGTCCTTGCCACATTCTGGCCGATAAGGAAGTCTCTGAGGTGGCTATCTCAAACAAGTGAGTCAAGTTTTCGTGGAGGGAAATGGATATCAACGCCAGTTGGACACAGAGGTCAAGCACATTCCAACTCGGAATCTGTCCCAGGTATGTCCCATTACATGAATTCCTACAAAGACTAAACCATCCTTCAGCCAGTTCATCCTTTGGACGTGATCAATCATGTCTTATTGGACAAGGTTCGTATGTTGAATGACAGATATTATATTGCACTGAAGGGTTCTTGGCCAGAATCCTCGCGCCAAGGTGGCCGTTACACATGATAACGTCTGGATTGAAATGCTTGAAAATGTACTTTGTGACACCTGCGTTATTCTCTCGTTGACATGTGTCCAGGGATTGTCGCATGCTGACCTGATGCAAGAAGACCGTGTCCGGGAATTTATACAGGATAGATACATCGCGGATCTGGACCCCGAGCATAGTAAGTACTTTGTCTCCATGTTCATTATATGTTCCTAATTCTTATTAGATATTGTTTATCTACGAAGCAAACTGTAAGTGTACTTTTGTTGACCCTCCGGCCTGCTAACCAAGGTACATCGGTAGCGAGAGCAGTGAGGGTATCAATAGTCAACCTGAGCCAGAGGACAACCGCGAGGACTCGTCTACTCTTTCGCCTCAGAGTGATGATCCACGGTTCACCGTTACAAGTCTGTATAATGCATGCCTACGTTGTCCACATGGAAGCAACCTGACGTTTTCTAGGTATGCGGCTTGAAAGCATTGATATTGACTGCATCTATGCTGGTGTTTCCATTCTCGTTCAATTTGGGAACACGATGAGGAGAACCGAGAATAAACCACATGCAAGCGTCATTGAATGGGACGACGTGATTACGCTGTGAGTCCTTCCTTGCCCCGTTCTATTAGATCACGCTCATACGTCTAAGGCCCTCGGATTTACCCATCAATATTACAGTTTGCGGCGTATTCCAGCTAGGCTCGACGCTGGGAACACGGCCAATCTGCGCAGTACAGACGATCAATACGACAGAATTGACTGGCGGTACTCAGAGTAGGTGCTGTGACACCTTGTCATACTTGCATATCGTAATTAAAGCCGATTAAGTCGTCAGGTTCTCTGTTGGGAAAGTTGAATCTTGTTCATCACTCCTAATTACTTTGGTACGACATGTCTCGTATTCTGAACCCCATTGGAGTGATGATGTAAGATGAGACATGAATGTGGCTATGCGACTGTATTGCTGATCGGTGGATTGTTTACAGGAAGATTCGGTTTTCGTAGAGCAGACGAAGCTGGGCTTTAAGGCTCTCTACTCCCACCACGACGAGCCTAAGAACGAATATCTCGAAGATTCCCTTAAATGTTTCCAGCGCGCTCTAGAGCAATGTGGCCTCCATACGACTTGCCGCCCCACCGCGCTTTTCAACCTAGCCACCTCAAGGTTCATCAAGTATCAGGCTTATGGTATATACGACGAACTCAAAACGTCCATCGCGCTCTATGAAAAAGCGCTCGAATTGCGCAATTCTGGTGACCCAGATCGAGCCGCAACTTCGTTACTCCTGGCTCAGGCTCTCGTGCTTTGTTATGGGCGAGAAAGTGACGAATCAACTGTTACGCAAATCGAGGATCTCCTGGCTGACATTCAATTCCACTGCAGCCGCCATCGTCAAACTGTAGATATCATCATGCGCACGTGTCGATTTCACCAAGCCGTTGATTCTGGGAATCCAGTTGAACTCGATGAACTACTCAGGGACTTAGGATGTCATACCTATGCGCCGCCATATGGTTTTTTCGACAGGCCTCACATGCTGCACAAGCTGGGTGCTGCCTTATGGAGCCGCTTTCAGCACCTCGGGGAGGTGAGCGATCTCGAGCATGCCACTTCGACACACAGGGACGCTGTTGACCTCACCCCTGATGGTCACCCTGACAAGCCGAGTCGTCTGAGCAACCTCGGGAACTCCTTCAGAGCTCGTTTCGCGCGCCTCGGGGAGCTGAGCGATCTCGAGGATGCCATGTTGACGAACAGGGACGCTGTTGACCTCACCCCTGATGGTCACCCTGACAGGCCGAGTTGTCTGAGCAACCTCGGGATCTCCTTCATCACTCGTTTCGAGTGCCTCGGGGAGCTGAGGGATCTCGAGGATGCCATTTCGACACTCAGGGAAGCCGTTGACCTAACCCCTGATGGTCACCCTGACAAGCCGTGTCATATGAACAACCTCGGGGGCTCCTTCATCACTCGTTTCCAGCGCCTCGGGGAGCTGAGGGATCTCGAGGATGCCATTTCGACACACAGGGACGCTGTTGACCTCACCCCCCATGGTCACCCTGACAAGCCGAGTCGTCTGAGCAACCTCGGAAACTCCTTCAGAGTTCGTTTCAAGCGTCTCGGGGAGCTGAGGGATCTCGCGGATGCCATTTCGACACACAGGGAAGCCGTTGACCTCACCCCTCATGGTCACCCGTGCAAGCCGAGTCACCTGCACAACCTTGGGAACTCCTTCATAGCTCGTTTCGAGCGCCTCGGGGAGCTGAGCGATCTCGAGGATGCCACTTCGACACACAGGGAAGCTGTTCACCTCACCCCTAATGGTCACCCTCACAAGCCAAGTCGTCTGAGCAACCTCGGGAACTCCTTCAGAGCTCATTTCGAGCGCCTCTGGGAGCTGAGGGATCTCGAGGATGCCATTTCGACACACAGGGATGCTGTTCACCTCACCCCTGATGGCCACCCTCACAAGCCGAGTCATCTACACAGCCTCGGAAGCTCCTTCATCGCTCGTTTCCAGCGCCTCGGGGAGCTGAGCGATCTCGAGGATGCCATTTCGACACACAGGGATGCTGTTCACCTCACCCCTGATGGTCACCCTGACAAGCCGAGTCGTCTGAGCAACCTCGGGAACTCCTTCAGAGCTCGTTTCGAGCGCCTCGGGGAGCTGAGGGATCTCGAGGATGCCATTTCGACACACAGGGATGCTGTTCACCTCACCCCTGATGGTCACCCTGACAAGCCGAGTCGTCTGAGCAACCTTGGGAACTCCTTCAGAGCTCGTTTCGAGCGCCTTGGGGAGCTGAGGGATCTCGAGGATGCCATTTCAACGCACAGGGATGCTGTTCACCTCACCCCTGATGGTCACCCTGACAAGCCGAGTCATCTACACAGCCTCGGAAGCTCCTTCATCACTCGTTTCGAGCGCCTCGGGGAGGTGAGCGATCTCGAGCATGCCATTTCGATACACAGGGACGCTGTTCACCTCACCCCTCATGGTCACCCTGACAAGCCAAGTCGTCTGAGCAACCTCGGGAACTCCTTCATAGCTCGTTTCCAGCGCCTCAGGGAGCTGAGGGATCTCGAGAACGCAATTTCCCTGTATTCGCATTCTGCTTCTGTTCCCATAGGCCCCATCAGTGTTCGGTTTCATGCATCAAGGAATTGGATATTGTGTGCTCGACGTATGCACCATCCCTCTCTCCTCCATGCATATTCTATTGCTATTAACCTCCTTCCCCAACTTGCATGGATTGGCCTTTCCCTTACCCATCGTTATGCAGAACTCAAGCAAGGTGCCGATGTTGTGCGCGAGGCTGCAGCTGCAGCTTTGGACTCGGGATTCCCAGAACTTGCTGTGGAATGGCTCGAGCAAGGACGTTTCATCGTTTGGGGGGAGCTCCTTCAGCTTCGCGGCTCTTATGAGCAGTTGTCGTCTGCTCACCCAGATCATGCCCGCAGACTTCGGGAACTATCTTCCGCGTTAGATGATGCTGCTGCCACCCATGAACAGTCCTTGTCCACCTTCTCGGTTTTGACTGGTGATGTAATACATTGTACGACACAGACGTTGCAGCTAGACGCTGATAGACATCGTACACTCGCGATCGAACGAGATAAACTGCTCCAGGAGATCCGACGCCTTCCTGGCTTCGAGCGCTTCCTCCTCCCCAAAAACTTTTCTCAGCTCCGTGCGTCAGCACACTCTGGACCGGTTGTTATGCTCAACGCTGCAGAAACCCGATGTGATGCATTGATCCTTCTTGCCGGCGTGGATCATGTAATTCATGTCCCCCTTCCTAATTTCACCTTCAAGCAGTCTGTGGGTCTTCAGAACATGTTGGGAACATTGCTTGGTGATGCTCGTGCTCCACCTTTTGACGACAGGAAGGGGATGGAGACAATACGTGGCACTGGCAGCTGGGAAACCCTTTTATCCACCTTGTTCAACGGAGTCATCAAACCAGTATTAGATGCCTTAGCCTTCTCGGTACGTGCTGTATTGTCACTGGAATTCACGTTAATCCATCCACCTCTCTGATTAGACTGTCGGAGACCTATCACGCATTTTTTGGTGTCCGACTGGCCCTTTTGTGTCCCTTCCTATCCATGCAGCTGGCTTGTATGGCACCCAGTATTCCTCATCCGGGCACAAAGTATCCGATTTCGTGATCTCGTCATACACACCTACTCTCAGCATTCTTGCGCAACCCAATTACCACGTGGCACACAGCAACGATTTCCGCCTTCTCCTCGTGGGTCAGCCACCCTCGGACGGCCAAGCCCCCCTTCGAGGTGTAGCCCCCGAATTGAGACACATTAGAACAGTAGTCGAAAACCCAACTTCGGCATGCACCACCCTTGTCGAATCTTCTGTTGGCACGGTCGAGGAAGTACTTGGCCTGATGAAGGATGTGGACTGGGTTCATTTCGCGTGCCACGGTGTCCAAGATCCCGCAAAGCCAACTGAGAGTGGTCTCTGTCTAGCTGATGAACGCCGTTTGAAGGTATCAGACATCATCGGGCTGTCACGTCCTCGTGGTGGGCTTGCCTTTTTGTCGGCCTGTCAGACGGCGATGGGTGACGAGGGTCTCGCTGATGAGGCGATCCATATCGCAGCAGGGATGTTGTTTGCGGGTTATGCTGGCGTCATTGGTACGATGTGGTCGATCAGCGACAGACTTGCGCCTGTCGTGGCGAGGGAGGTATACGAGTACTTGTTTCGGAATGGCACAAGGCCGGATCATCGGGATGCTGCACGAGCGCTGCACGAAGCTATTGGGCGTCTTCGAGAGAGTGGCGAAGCGTCGTTTGCCACATGGCTTCCATTCATCCATGTAGGTCTTTGACTGTTCGGGTGACTATTTTGTTTTTATGCTTGCATGGTGTCATCGTATTTGAAAAGTGTACTTTACAGTATCTCGTTATTTGCTCCATCTTGATCTCAATCGTTAGCTCTGCATGCACGTTGTTCTCGACCGACTTGTCATATATCATCTTTGCCACACCGACGTGAGGGATCCAATGTTTGAAAACTCGTCGCCAGTGGACATGCTATCCGAGTATGCAATTGGGAGCCCACATCATGCAGACGTAGATCTCAGGATCCCGAACCCCTGAAGTCTCCATCTGGTTGCACTGTCTATTCTATTGGCATGGTGTTTGCGAGGGCGGCTGAATCTAGCAGTCCGCTCGTGCTCGAGCGTGAAGAAAGAGAGCTAAGATTGGTATTCCTCAGGCTGAGGCTCAACGCGCTGTGAATCGTGTGGCGGAATGTGTGAGGTATTATGCCACTCTTCCTGGCCATGTAGGATGAGAGGAAGCAAAAGCGCACGCGTGATCATTGGGCATCTCAAACGTGTTGGGCTCTCGAACAGAGCATGCATAATATGCGGTACACTGCACATCAAAGAAATATCACGATACACACGCTATGCTGAGAGACTCAGCACTGGCGCCAGCGGAACCCAACCTGTGACAGTCCGTGGTAATTTGTGACCGCCGAACTGGGGGTAAGGATACCAGTAAGTATGGCTCGAGACATGTCGACCTGCAGGCCCACACCACACCCACCACATCAACGGAGGTTTCTTGAACGACTATCATGTTCGACCCTGCAGCGACAAGATCGCCCACAACACCACCATACCCGCACTCGATGAGTCCATTCGTGGCTCACTCTCCACCTTGTCTGCATTGTCGACTTGTTTCGTTTCCAGGTTGCAGAAACTGAGAGCGCTCAGCAGATCTCGTACGTCCACCGTTTCGATGCGTCGAAAGGGAAGCACGCTGATGGCGATCTCGCAGGATATCCTTACCGCGTCGGCGACAATGCTAACACACTTTGTGACGCCCTCTCGACCTATCCGTCTTTTCACCACACCATACAAGACAGCATGAAATCTGTGCGAACTCGTGAAGAAGTTCTCGACGAGCTTCGTCGTCGGCGTCCGCGTGTTGGTGCGTCCGCCGAGGCCACCGAGAGGAAGTCAACAAAATGAGTCCAGAACACAAGAACCTCGATGCTCAAACGGACATCCTGAACAGGCTGCGTGAAGAAATGCGGGCCATGGATGGGGAGATTGTCCGTGAGGAGGCGGAACTGGTGGTGATTATAAAATGTACGAAGGATTGGATGGCTTCAAGTTTGGTGGTCTCGTCGAATGCTGCGAAAAGGGCGTCGTGCGTGTATCGGCATTTTTTCTCTTTATTTCTTACTGAGCAGTATCATCCTCAGATCGTGGGCGACATTGGCAGGCGGGTCGTACAGGCGAGTTGAGGGTCATCCTATACCCATGCACCCCTCTGACATCGTCCCTTCCCTTTGTCCTACCACACAGTCCATTCCCGAGGAGGTCACACAACCAGGCCTTCCCCGCGCATATTATAGCGCGCATGGTCGTGTGGGCGACCTAGCTGTCGAGACACAACGTGCGGTCTCGCAAGTCTCTTTTTCCGGGGCACCTCCCCACTTCCGCGCCAACCTCTCGAGCTCCGATCTCGCAAGAACCTCCTGTCCAGTCACCCTTCCTCCCCACTCCTTCGTTAGGCAGTAATCTCACGTTGGGTGTACCCATGTACAACCCACCTGGCCCTCCACCTCCGGGTCCCGTGTCTATGTTGCCTTGCTGTTGCCTGGAGCTGGCATCTTTCAATGCTGATGTCTATTATGGATGAGGCGTGCTTCGGTCGACGAGCTTGGGGTACACGCACCATCGGCGCATTCTGCCCCCCCCCCCAGTTTTCATCATTGCCTATGAACAAGGAGCGTGATCGTGATCCCGTCCCCAAGTCATCGTCGGGTGGGTGGATGCCATTTCGACACTCAGGGATGCTGTTGACCCCACCCCTCATGGTCACCCTGACAAACCGAGTTTTCTGAACAACCTCGGGAACTCCTTCCAGAGCTCGTTTCAGGCGTCTCGGGGAGCTGAGCGACCCCGAGCATGACATTTCGACACAGGGAAGATGTTGATCTCACCCCACATGATCACCCTCACAAGTCGAGTCTTCTACCGCCTCGGGAACTCCATCACTCGTTTCGAGTGCCTCGGGGAGCTGAGCAATATTGGAGACGCGATTTCCCTGTATTCACACTCTGCTTCTGTTCCCACAAGTTCCATTCATGTTCGATTTCATGCATCACGGAATTGGATTTTACGTGCTCGACGTATGAGCCATCCTTCTCTCCTCCGTGCATATTACTATCAACCTCCTTCCCCAATTTGCATGGATTGGCCTTTCCCCTACCCACCGTTACGCAGAACTCAAGCGAGGTGCCGATGTTGTGCGCGAGGCAGCCGCTGCAGCTTTGGACTCGGGATTCCCAGAACTTGCTGTGGAGTGGCTCGAGCAAGGCCGTTCCATCGTCTGGGCGGAGCTCATCCAGCTTCGCTTCTCATACGAAGACTCGTCTGCTCACCGTTTGCCAACGCCGCGTCATACTCAACGCTGCAGAAAGCCGCTGCGACGCGTTGCTCATTCTAGCCGACGTGGACCATGTAATTCATGTCCCACTTCCCAATACCACCCTCAAGCGATGCGCGGATCTTCAGAGCACTATAACGAGTATTGTGCGTAGGGTTCGTGCCATGCGCCATGAAGAAAGAGCGTCATTGGACGGCGTCTCCTGGGAATCCTTCTTATTCCCGTTGTGGAAGCGCGTTATGAAACCAGTCCTGGATGCCATGGCTTTCTCAGTATGTCGCGTCTCATGGGTTCAAAGCTAGTACTCATTTGTGTCTCGAAACAGTCACCTGGGCGTATTTTTTGGTGTCCGACTTGCCCTAGCTCATTTCTTCCTATCCATGCCGCTGGTATCTATAATCTTGACTATTCGCAACTTGGCCACAAAGTATATGACTTCGTTGTCTCGTCATACGTCCCTACCCTTTCCATTCTCGCATTGTCACGCAATCCCATCACGCCACCTAGCGACGTTCTTCGCCTACTCGCTGTCTGTCAGCCACCCTCAGATGGTAAACCCCCTCTTCCAGGTGTGCACAAAGAGGTAGAACGCATCATCAAGGACATCAAGAATCCACTTTCCGCGCGGACCACCCTCCTTGAACCCTCTGTTGGAACGGTCGAGGAAGTACTTGCGTTGATGAAGGAGTCGGACTGGGTACGGGAATCCGACATACCGAGCGTCCGATCGATAGTGGACTTTGTCTCGCCGATCAACGCCGCTTGAAAATATCGGACATCATTGGGTTGCCACGTCCCCGTGGTGGGTTTGCCTTTCTCTCCGCATGTGAAACGGCAATGGGCGACGAGGATCTCTCGGACGAAACGATTCATATTGTAAAAAACAGCAGGCATGTTGTTCGCGGGTTATGGGGGGGTCATTGGTACGATGTGGGCGATCAGCGATGGGATTGCGCCGGACGTGGCGAGGGACGTTTACGAGCAGAATGGCACGAGGCCGGATTATCGGGAGGCTGCATGGGCACTGCACGAGGCTATGCGTCGTCTTCGAGAGGACGACCACGTGCCTTTTGACGAGTGGCTTCCGTTCATTCATGTGGGCCTTTGACTGCGAGTCTCAGCATTCAGGGTCTATATATCCTCTACTTCCAAGTATCACAGTATTCTATGTCTCGTCATGTACAAGGATGAATATATTTTTTCTTATCAGGTCTCACACGCCGGTATGGGGGATGTATATCATAGGCTTTTGCTATTTTTGTGATGCAGCCTCAAGGGGGACGAGCTTTGATTCGGGTAGTTCAGTGGTCCCCTGTAGTGCGTACCATCGCTCGAGGGGCGAGGACCGTCGGGATGAAATTTATCACAACCATTCTATTATCATAGATTAATACTAGATCGAAGCATATCTTATCGTCGTGCGCTCCCTGACCAATTCCACGACAAGCTCAATATATCAAACAGAATCAGCCAAGCTCGCCACAACCTTACATATCATCTGCTCCTCCAATAGACGTCCGCTTCTTGGTATAGCCCAGGGCGACGATGTCGTTGACCTTGTCTAGCATATCCGCACTCGAGGAAGAAGCCAAGGCGATCGCGAAGCTTGATGGAGATAGCGAACCGAGCGACCAAATGCCCATTGTGCTTTCTCGGTGCGCCGCACTAGTGGGAAGACCCTTCGGCTGTGGAGATCCAGGGGAAACGGAGCCGTACTTGATGTCAGCAGAAGCGGAACGCTCTGACGGGGTTGGCTGGGAAGGAACGTGACCGGGGTATGAAGGATAAGGCAAGGGGGGTTCCGGTCTTCTAGTCCGCAACTTTTTGCTTTCCCTTTTATTTTTAGAGGGCAACGGGAAAAGAGAAAGCTCGGGCGAATG
The DNA here is from genome assembly GCA_038090555.1 of Boletus subcaerulescens. Classification (NCBI taxonomy): domain Eukaryota; kingdom Fungi; phylum Basidiomycota; class Agaricomycetes; order Boletales; family Boletaceae; genus Boletus; species Boletus subcaerulescens. The sequence goes on along the minus strand of JBBPNA010000142.1, from coordinate 12,644 downwards.
GTCTACACGATGAGGATGCGAAGAATGGGTGGTGGCGAGGGCATTCATACGCCTAGCGAGAGACGCGCTCGAGGACAACGATGAAGTGAAAAAGAGAGACTTTTCGAGTGGTGGTGACATCAATAAAGGTGGGCTGAGAGGTAAGATAGATGCATGCGTGTCAGAAGCTGAAGACCACCTGGAGGAACCGTTGCTCAACACCCTTTTGTGCGGTGTTCGGGAGTGACGGCGTTGAGGAGCCTTCGTATAGATGTCAGAATGTTTCTCTTCCTCGATTTCGTCCCCGCTGCGCGAATTTATTGACTCGCCCTCGCTGCGTACCACCTCTCCCCGTGACCCTTTGGACTCCAAAGTGGATGGTATCACCTTGCGTGACTTCTCCATCTTTTCACCTTGGGTGGAAGAGGATAGCGTGCCTTCCTTGAGACGAAGAGTCTGCTTTGGCAAAACTGCCGAGCCGAGCAGCCCAAGTGCGTCCTCCATGTCGCCAACTTGAAAATCACCATCCAGAGAGCGGCGGGAACTGCGAGAAGGACGTTCACCAGCGACTGTTGTCTTGAAGCTGACAACCCGCCGCACTTTGTTATCAGGGGTTTTGTCAACAGGATCTTCGTCCGGTGTGAGGACGGAGTACTGCTGGCGTGTAGGTACCGAGCGGTAAGGGCCTTTGAGTTTCAAGATGTCAAACATGCTGCGACGGAATGGCTTTGGTAGACCGGTATGCTGTGCTTCGGGGCGGTCGGGGTCGTCTCCGGGAGTGGGGTCGGGTAGTGACGGTGACACACATGTCTGTAATGGAGAGACATCGTTCTGTGACTTGGGAGACCGGCGCATGACCATCGGAGGTGTTGAAAGGAATGGGTCTTCCTCTGTGACCACCGTGAACCTCTCGCCATCGCTCGAGGGAATGATTGTCTGAGTGTAAGTGGATCGAGGATAAGGTGGCTGAGTTGCGTCGAGAGTCTGCCACGCGAACGTTCGTTTAGGTACGTATCGTGATCCATGGACGGTAAATTTGCTAGGAGTAGCAGCAGCAAAAAGGGACACTTGTTCCATGCTCGAATACCCATGCACGAGCAAGCGGCCTTCAACATCATTTTCTGGCGGGGCGTACGGAGGACCAGGCAAGAGGGTTGAAGTACGAAGTAAACGCCATCGGTTTTCTCGCCATTTGAGAAAGACCGCAGCGGTTATGGCACCGAGCACGACACCGAGTGCAATAAACAAAGGAATGAGATAGAGTACGTTCAACTGGCGATGGTATGGGAGCTTCGGCAAGACAGCTTGGGATAATGTCTTTGCTGGAGGCAACGCAGTGACTTGAATCAAAGAAGCGGTGGCAGGATTTGTTGAGAGAGCAACGTTCTGAAAACTGGCGACTCCATCTGAGTCGGCATCCGAAGTATCTGTGAGCAAAGGAGCCGAGGTTGGCGCGTCTTCCGTTGCATCATAAGGCCACCGGTAATCGAACGAAGTAGTCGATTCCGATGGAATTGCTTGGTTGATTCTGTACCGATTGAAAGAGCCTAGATAGGTGGGCGTAGGTACAAGGATGAAGGGAGAAATAGTAAATCATTGTACCCAGCGACTGTATATACACCATGTTTTCCCGCCGGGAAGGTTCGCTATTGTGGATTGTAGTCGGGAACGAGCACTATGAATTGTACTCGCGACTCCACGCCAAGAGCAGATAAGTCCGCTTCAGGCTTGTCCAGCGAAAGACCAGCAGCGATGAAGGTGGACCGACGAATAAGATGTGAGGACGGGGAGTACGAGGCGCCTGCCACACCTGACCGTTTTGTCTTTCGCCAAAACGTAGTCGGACGAACTGCCATGGCATGTCAAGACACTCATTACTTGACAGTAGTGCATGCACTCACAAAGTGGGGGAAGTGGGCGAGAGAGCTCGCACCTGTCCGTGGGCGTTGATGAGGAAAAAACGCGCCTGGGTATGTCTGCTATGGGTGGGGTACTAAATGACACCTCCGAGGAGATTGGTAGGACTGTGAGAGGAGGAGCTGAAGCAGGACGCTGAGGAGGCGGAGACCTTGCTGCCCTGAACGTTTTCCTTGGGGGTGACAGAAACGCTGCGTCAAAATTGGAAACTTCTACAGGCGAACGAGGACCGTTGGTGTCGACGCTCTCGAGCGTGATCATGACTGGCCGGGTGAGATCATTTTGACTTCGACGGGCGAGATTGAAAACCAACGGGTTCTGTTTCACTGGATACAATGGTGTGGGCGAGACCAGAACAGTCAAATCTGACATGATGGCGTTTGCTGTCAGTGTTAATGAACGTCAAGACTCGACATGAATGAAAGCGAACATCCAGCGGCGAGCCTCAGCCCTTGAGATCCGTTCAGGAGACGCGGGAGCAATAGCTTGGGTACAGCCACCGTCCATTACTTGGGACGATACTACCATCATTAATGACAGTCTTGCTACGCTTTGCTCCCTCTCCGACTGGCCCTTTGCACCTCGGCGGTCTTCGAACAGCCCTCTACAACCATATTTTTGCAAAGAAACACGGCGGGCAGTGGATACTTCGAATCGAAGACACAGATACCGTGCATCGTTTACTCCGCTTTGCTCTCTTTAAACTCACGCTGTGTCCGTACAGTCGCGGTATGTTCCTGGCGCTGTCGATGGAATTCGGGCAGCGTTAAATTGGGCTGGCCTCTTCTATGATTTCGGTAAATTTAAATCGTGACTCTGAGCACTCAAAAACTGACTTCCGTGCCTTTCTCTGGCAGGTCCTGGATTGGGTGGTCCACATGGCTCTTATCATCAGGTACGTGATCGTTGTTGATCCTACATACCACCCTTCACCAAAGGCTCTGGCAGTCAGAGCGTCTAGACTTGTATCACTCGTACGCACATCGGCTCCTGGAGGTACGCGCTACCTTTACCATAGTATTCCCCTCTGAGCTACTTCTGTAGTCAGGTCACGCATACCGCTGTTTCTGTTCTTCCGACAAACTCGCTACTACAAGAGAGCGGTTGGCTCGGGCTGGATCCAACTCGACGTATGACAAGGCGTGTCTTCATCTCACAGAAGAAGAGGTTTCAAGGCGCGTCCGTGCCGGTGAAAAGTCCATTGTCAGGCTCAATGTATGTCGTCGCCCCCGTGTTGGCCCTGTTCTCGACTTGTTTGCCTAGGATGACAGACTCCCTGACCGCATTCCGGCACATGACATCGTCTTTGGAGATTTGCGGGATGCTCATGCTTCTCTGCCAACCGATCCCGTCTTGCTCAAGTCCGACTTGTTCCCTACTTACCACCTTGCTTCTGTCGTTGATGACCATGAGATGAGTATCACTCACGTGATTCGGGGAGAGGCAAGTTCTTTCCCGTCCGACCGACCAAACTCAACCTTATACACGTCATCTCTTAGGAATGGCTCCCATCTCTTCCGTTGCACCTCGACTTGTATTCATGCCTTTCGCTCAAGCCACCTCAATTTGCACATCTCCCTATATTGCTCAATCCAGATGGTTCAAAGATGTCGAAACGCAAGGGTGACGTTGCAGTCCTGGAGTTCATGGTATGTTGTGCGACAAGGCTTATCCATCTCAGCTTCCACATTCAACCAGAACGTTAATAGAAAAGGGGTTGGGAGCCAGAGGCACTGGTCAATTGGCTAGCCTTGGCGGGCTGGGGACAAGGAGCACGTGCGGAATTGATTTCTACCACCCGCAGCCCTGAAAGTACGGCTGTTCTAACACTTCCGGAACTCATTGAACAGGCGTGTCTCGAATACCTCCTTCCTTTGCTCTTTCTGATCCAATAATAGTTTGATCTCTCATCATTGACACATCGTCGACAAGTCCTAGAGCCCTCCAAACTTGCATACCTCAACAAACACCATCTCATGCGCAGTTGGAAGAGCGACCAAGGAACGCTGTGCCATGCACGCGGGATACACGAGCTCATACGAACTTCTTTCCCATCTAGGTAGGTCGGACGCAGCGCGCAAAATTGCTGTGCTTGTTTGATGTCTCTCAACAGCCAATACACGACACCCGAATACATCTCCAAGGTCATCCATGTACTTCAGGTGAGGTCTAGAATATTGGCCTGCTGCACTGTCTCAGCTAAGCGTGCCGCTCTAGGGACGAATAACCAACATACGTGACGTACCCAACTTGGCTCCATACTTTTTCGTCGATCCAGATTATTCCACGCCCGAGGCACAGCGCATGCGCGAGTCGACATTGAACGATGGCTATCGTGAGTACGGCCCAACTACTCACGTACCCATCTCCAAGCTCATCTTCACCGTAGGTCTCTCACTCGATGTCACCATCCGCTACATCGAGGCCCAGCCAGACACGCGGGGCGTTGCCAATATTTCACCCCTCGTCCACGCCGCTTGTGATGCGACCGGACTGAAGCAAAAAATGTTCATGACGGCGCTTAGGCATGCGTTGACCGCGATGAAGGTGGCCCGTTTTTCCTTCCTGCTGGCTGCTCACTTCTTTCCTTACCACGACTCTTTCCCTCAGACTGGCCCGACCGTCCCTGAAACGATCGACGTACTCGGGCTAGAACGAACCGCCATCCGACTCAAGGACGCCCTTCTCGTGAACAATCGCAAAACTTGACCACATCCCCCTTTGCATTATCATACAACCGAGCCCTTTCAATCTGCAGGCGTCTGTTCTCCCGAGTCCTAAGTACATAGATTCGTGCCTGTAATACATGAATGCAAAAAAAAAAACCTAGTCTATTTTCCTTGACAGGTCACAGTTCCTCACAGCATCTCCCACCCACCATTGTCGACCGTGCTCTCCAGCTTCCGCGCGACGGCCGTCGGAATACCGTGGTTGAGCCACGTCTTTCGTATATCCTCCCACCGCGGATTGTGGATGTACTGTCTCCGCCCTCGTCTATAAAAAGAACAACAACCATCCGCAATTCGTTACACAAACGCGTAACGTGGAAAAGAAGCACGCAAACGCACCTCATCGAGATATCGACCTCACCATGTATGTCTAGATAAGGCGATTGCGCAAACGACCCATTGTTGGCGTAAAGGTAAAGTAGCGAACATCGTTTGACGATAAAATAGAGCCCGATCGCACCACCGCACCTGAAATGCGAATTCGGCGCGTGAGAAAAACGGTCGTCGTTGATAAGCCATGAGCAAGGACGTACTCTCGCGCGTGCATGTTGCACTCCCCTCGCCCGTTCGAATCCATGTCCATGCAGCAATGGCTGAGCATACAGCACGTCGTACCGCATATCAGACAAATGGCCGCATCCACTGGTACGGTGTTGCATCGCGAACACCGCATCACCTTGTCTCGCGCATTGAACAAATTGTCGAGTACGATCGGGAGCCGCGCGAGGCGGTAGACAGCGGGATAGTCCAGGACGACGCCGCAGTTGAGTTGCGATGCCGCATGGGAATGACCATAGTGGGCACACCAACCAGAGAGTGCGTTTTGGAGTGTGTCTTGGTTGGGCAGATCCGACAGCGGGGGAATGTGTAGCAATGTGAGAAGACGTCGATACTCGTTGTCATCTGTACCACCTGGCAATGGCGTCACGAACGCATTAGGAAGCACAGCACGGCACAAGATGGCCGCACGTCGGAGGAAAGGCAGCGTGAACGCGTACAAGAGCTTTTCAATCCGAGCTTCACCAAACATCTCGAATACGAGCGTCGCGGTGTGTTCAAAGACAGGCGAGTGACGGACGACCGACATGAAAAACATGCGCACGTCGCCAAATAAATCTGCATGGCTTCGGGACACAGTCTGAATGGAATTGCAAGAACGCGCCTTGTTCAAAACGTAGACCATTCCGATGACGGTACGCGCTAGGCAAGCGTAGTAGCACAGCACCAGAACATGCTGGAGCATCTCTGGGGCGACGGAAGCCGTCTCGACGAGGACCGTAAATGGATCACGGAGGAGCAAGGGATACGAATAAGACGTGAGAGACGTCCTACTCCACTCTGGCAGTAAGCGTTTGATAATGGCCTGTTTCACCGCTTCCTTTCCTCCGTCTGGTCGCCCTTCCAGCTCGATCTTCGCGAGTGAAGCCAGACATCCGAGCAAAGACCGCACCATCCGCACTTGTGTCTCCGTTAAGCTGTCCGCGACGTTCCCACTCCCACTCCCACTCGTCCCGCGTGTTGCTGCCTCGATCGAAGCAATCGTGTAACCGATGAGCTCCTCCGGCAGGTAAATCCCCGAACCCCTCTCACCCGGGTCAGGCTCCGGTCTCTCTCGCAGATGGCGCGTCTGTTGCGAGAAGACCTTGGCCGCGTTCATCATGCTGTCCAACATCTTGAACGTCTCAAAGTTTTCCCCGCGCCGAATCTGCACGGGATAATTGGGATCCTGTGCGCTCCAAAAGACGAACTCGCCCGTGCCGTTCCGGAATTGCAATGAATCCATCACCGCATCGGGTTTAGATTTGAGGATTGATATGCCCACAGCGCGGATCCAGTCGGGGAACGGGACGGTAGTGACAAGGAGCGTCGATGGCCGAGAAATGGGGAGAATGATATTACCTAGGCTCTTACACAACGGGCAAATGTATTCCTTGCGTAGAATATTCTCCGGATGGTTCCGTGTTGCGTGTGAGCGATGCCGTTGACGGATGGACGTGCTGTAAACTTGAAAACACTCCATATGCATCATATGACCGCACATGGACGTGTGCAAGCCAAAGCGGGTGTATTGCGCCGGGAAACCGTCAAAATTGGGAGGGAACTGAGTGACGTCTTCATGGTGGTCCACATCCACGGGCGGGAAAGTCGAATGTGGTGGTTGCTGGGAACAGCGATCAAGCGAGGGCTGCATCCCCATTAACTCGTTGAGATAAGAGCTGTGGCTATCGGCGTGTTTTCGGAGTAGACGGCTAGGCTGGACGAGACCGAGTGTTCCCCATGGCTTCGAGTCGTTGAGGTCCTCTTGACATACGATACATGACCCATATTGCACCAACTCTTCCGGCGTCTCCTCCATCTCTTCGTCTTCATCGTCCACGTCCTCGAAGTTGATCGCAAAACTCGCTTGTTGCGCCTTCATCTGGGCCAGGATTGCCTCCTGACGCGCCTTCGCCGCACGCTTCTTGAGCGTTTCGGCATCGACGCCAGATTCCACGGCAGTGACGACCTTGCGACGTGCCTGTACCTCTTCTGGAACAAATCTAGACATCTCCCCTAAAATCCATCCTACCCGAGCCGTGTAAGGTTTGAAATGTTCCGCATGTTCCATTGCACAAATGATATCGATCAAATTCTTGCCGTCTTCAAAGACCTTGAGCGCAGACAGATGGCTAAACACCGACGCACGCTCCACGAGCGCGATCATGACAAGGTAAAAAGCTTGATCGAGAATCGCCTCCGCTGACGGGGGTGTAGTCCCCGCCGCTTCCGTTAACACCAGGATATTATAAATCGCGTAGAACATCACTTGGAGAAGCACCTCTGATTCCAGGAGGGATGGCAGAATCGAGAAGGGTCCCGTCTCAATGCCGATCGGTTTCGGCACGATCACTGGGTCGATCTTGCCTGTCTCCTTCGTTAGGCGTGCCTTGAGCACCACCTCCACTTCTTCACGTCTGTTTCGTGCATAGTGGTAGTAAAACGGGTTGACCTCGTCGTACAGTGCATCCTTGAGCTCGTAGGTACCTGTATCGGAGGTCGCTTCTGGCGCTCTAAGGTTGGCGACTTGTCGAAGGACGTGTTCGAAACAAATATCGTCCGCCATTCGCTCGGAAACGCGTTTCACGAGGTCGGTGTACGAGCATGGTCCAGCTGCGAGTGCATGGATGATCTCGCGCCGAACGGCGGCCGGAAGGGGCAACTTGGTCGCACTGCCCTTTTCAGTCAGGAGGGTAATAATGACATACAAAACCTCCTCGACCATGCTGGACAACTGGGGACTCTCGTAGGTTGGATGGATTACTGCCCCACGGAAGAATTGGAGGAGCTTAAACCGGTCAAGAATGCTCACGATGACTGTGTTTGGATCGAGGATGATGAGGGATGTTTGGAGGATGAAGAGATCTTGGTCATAGCATAGCTCGCGAAGCATGAAATCGCGGTAATGCAACAGTTGGCCACGTATTGGAAAGCCATTGCGGACCCACAGTCCAGAGCGGATCTGGGCGACCATCGCGAGCACTATAAGACTAAATTAACGCCCGCTAGAACGAGGATATCACAACGCTTACCTCGCAAGGGAAAGTCGATTAATGTAAGAATAGCCTCCTCCGTCGCGATCCGCATGAACAAATCCCGTACGCTGGTGACGCCAACTCGACTCAGCGACTCTTCAGAAAGGATGTCGACATTCTTTAACAGTTCCGCCAACAACCAGTGCAAGGAATGATGGAAGCTAACCCAGCCCTCCAAGACGTCAAACTCCACGATCGCGTATTCGACGTCTCCAAAGAGAACGTCATGGTATGCCGGCTTTGAAAACTTGTTCTTGTCGAGCTTGTCGTTTTCCAACGTGCATACTGAGAGAATATCCCTTACAACTATTGAGATGGCGTTCATGAACTGTGATGGCGTCGCCCAACTGAAGGCTTCTCCGTAAACCTTGATGACGCGCGACAAAGAGAGCGTAACGTTAAAGACGCTTATCCAGGCGTCCGTCTCGTACTCGATGTGATTGGTAGCCGCACGTTTGTTCGGATGAACGCACATGAAGAGTTGGCACACCTTGGCAAACTTGCGAATGAAGGAAGGATTCTTGGCGATGACTTGTTGGACGGGTTCATTGTGGCAAAGGTACCGAAGGTCACTGAAGACCGGCATGAAACGCTTGGACTTGAACGGGAAACTATCCACGTCCAGTTCTGCGACATCGGAAGCGTTCGGTGGAGCAGGGAGGATACGTTTGTTGACGATTTGGTTCGTAAAGAAGTTGATGATGATGTCAAGCAAACGTGTAACAAGGTCGTGGTACCGCACGATATGACTTGCTACAGATGGAACGGTAAAGAGCTGGAGAGCGAAGTATTTGATCGACGTTTCCGCCTCCCTGTCGACAAGGAGATAGGCATCCACGATGCGCGGGTACACGGCGGCGAAATGACTCCCTAAGGGTGGTTTTAGTTGTTAGGAATGTTTCGTCGTGGGATACCAAACCTATAGCGACTTTGTGAGGGTGGGATAGTGTGAGGATAGATGCGTACATCTCCTTCAAGCTGATGCGTGGTTTCTTCCAGAGTCGAGTATGATATAAAAACATCCAGTCGAGCCTGCACGGGGTGGGGATGTCGTTGGAGAGGTCTGGAATGTGCGATGCAGAACCATAAGTGTTGCTTTCACGGCGCCTAGGTGAGAGCAATTCCGATGCGAGGACCTCGCGGATGATGAGCGTGTCTGTTCCGAGCCTACTGCGGGTGAGATCAAGGAGCCATTCGATGATAACCACGACAACCTGCTCTCTGAAGGTGTCGTATGCGCGCCGAATGGTGACGCCGATCTCGATCTTAGAGATGACCTGTGCTATCTCTAGGAGACGAGGGACATTAGTGTTCATGTCGATTATCTCACGACCGTGTTCGTCGATGGTATGCGCCATTGCAGTGGCTTCTTTACGGTCACGGTTTGTCGTATCGCAGATGAGCTGAATGACCTCGTCGAACGAGTGTTTGTCGTCGTTCCATATGATGACGGAGTACTGGTCTTTCTGCATGGGGTCCGCAGTGGGTTGGAGGCGGAGGTCGGCTTCATTCGAGGGCACGCTCGGTTCGTCTGGAGAGCAGTCGAGGGTATCAAGAAGAAAATCGAGCGCATAACCAATAGTACGACCCATGTTGTCCCTGAGTTCCGGGGGAAAGGCAGCACGGAATGGATAGTTAGGAACGGGAGGGATGTCTACGTCGGAGATGTTTTTCGGAAGGACTCTTGGGGTTGCGTCAGGGGCGGGAATGGACGAATCAAAGGCATTATCGGTGTCGTGGAGGAGAGGGTGGAAAGGACATTGCATGTCGTGACGCCAGGCTTCGGCATCACCACAATCGCAGCAACCACCCGACTGTTGTGCAATGAAGAAACTGACGTTGTGGTCCCTATGAGAGCTGGCACGGAAGCAGCGACTGCAAAGAACACAGCTTTCATCGAGGGCACAGTCTCTGAAGGGAGTGAATGAGGGAGGGGAGAGAAAGTGAGAGCGGTGCTCACTTGCATCGGAAACAACTTTCTCCCTTTGTAAATAGATGACCGCAAGGACGACCTGGCACGACGGGATCGTCGGATCCCGCCCCCGCAAAACCAAGCTCTGCTTGAACCTGGGAGAGAGTGGCGTGCATGGGGAGACTGGAGTTGGAGAGTGGGAGGAAGAGATGGGCATACGGACCCCAGAAAGCGTCGTAGAGTTCTGATAGGATCTCTGCGCGAGTCGCGGGCGTGAATACGTATTTACGAGAGCCAGGCATTGTTTCGAGGGCGAAGCGGAGACGAGATAGAGGATCGGATGGACGGTCGCGTGGATTCATTGTTGGGGGGAATTTGGAGTTGAAGAAACCCATGATTCCCGACATGTTTGTGAATGTAATGCTCGACGACAGCGATTGCAACGACGACGACGACGATGGTGATGGCGGTGATGGTTCACGCGACGATGCTCATCGTCGAGTCATCGAGCTCGATGTTGGACTCGGTGAGAGCGGCGACTCAGTCACGTGCACTGCACTTTGCCCCTTTCGCGACTTCGCTTTGAACTACCTTCTTCCAGGCCGTGGCCCATTAGAAATCTACCGGTTGGTTGTGGGTTTCCCAAAGGCACTCTTTGCAGTACCATCTTGGTTTAGCGAGATCCGACAAGAAAATTCATCACTACCGCTTTCAATGGGATGAGTCGGACTACACAATACCTCGTAGATTAATGGGTATGTAATGCGCCCGAGTGGCATGATTGATGGGAAGCTGATTCGCGACATTGAGTTACTAGGTTCACCTCAGTGATAGCGCTGCTCACAACAGCACGCCTCGCACACTGCATCATCCATGACCGCTCCAACAGTCATAGGTTTCGAATGGCCATTACCGATCCCTGGTGGTTCGACCCCTCGCCGTGCAAGCCGCGAACATCTTGACAATCGATGGTCGGATATTTTGTATGTACTGCACCGTCTCCATAAATTGATGCTACAGCAACGTTCACGTGTAGAAGCCACCAATGTGCTGTGACCGTTATCTGTACGACTCCCATACTACTTGTAGTTGGTAGTATGTCATTCATCACCACTAGCCTTCCTCTCTCACCCGCTCGCCCGTCTCATTGACGGCGCCGCCATGGATTAACCTGCTACCTGCCGTAGCAGCCGCGCGCACTGCCACAAGGGTCGAGCAGGAAAATGATGGTAGAATTGGGGATTCTTCCCGCTTCCACCCCTCGCCCCCTACGAAATCCCAGAGGTCCTATCGAGACAGCGTTGGGAGCATGGCCTCGCGCGTACATCCTGTGTCCGCAAACGACGAGGAAGACGAAGGCGTAAGGGCTTGTTTGGAATCCATCGGGTACCATGTGGTGGAGAGGCACGGGTTCTCTAGCTATCGAGTTCTGGGTAAGCAAGTAAACAACTCCCCACGATCGCGTCCGCACTCTCTATTCTCGTCATGTCCCGCTGCCGATCACTTTGATGACCAGGGTGTGTTTGCTCTACAACTTGGCATGGTCGTCTCAAGATTCTTAAACGTGCTAGAATTGTACGTTTTTCGTCTCGCTTGTAGTTTCACCTTTTCATTTTCCTCTTGCACCCAAGTATCTCCCCCTTCCAACAGGACTTATCCGCGGTGCTCTCGCCTGCGTCAGACTTTATGCAACTGTATAATTTTGTTACCTCATTGTATGTACCACAGTTCTGCTCATCATTGAACCAGCATCCCACGTTTTAACTTTCCACGGGTACGCTCCAGGCCAAATTGCCCAAGAATCGATACGTATGTCTACGCACCCACGCGCTTCCCTTGGTTCTGTTCTATGAATGCTCGCCAGTCGCACCTACTTTATTAGCATTCATCAGCACGAACGCGACCTAGTGGCTCGCTTCCTTATTGATCCCAATATATGCCTTGTTGGAGCTTCCACGCAATCAACGCTCCCTTCCGTGTGTTATCGCCGTTAGCGAGAAGCAGGGTTATACGTTCTCGGAGTCGTGTGCAAGAAACAGTTGAAACGAGGAATGATCCTGTATCCGTGTCCTTCATCCCGCTTATGATGCCAGAACGGTGGAACTGAAGAATGCTTAGGGAGCAGGGTATGTCATAACATTCAACCATTTCCTGCGTTACCATTTTCCGCCGTTCCAGAGTCCTGCTGAGCAAGGAGCCTCAGGCCTACCATTAAATTATTCGGGAGTACGGGTTGGAGAGACAAGCCTGTTCAAGCCGTTCTGGGCCAGCTGAAAGCGACATGATTGGCAGTCAAGTGTTGTGCGCGAAGCTGGGTGGCACTGTGCTGAGCGGTACGAACCAACGAGAGTTCCTCGCGCGCAGTGACACCGTGGCTCCGGCTTATCTGATCGGGTATCAACGCCTCCAGAAGTACCGAAGAACCGGAAAGACCCACATTGTCCGCCGGCAGAACCTCAGCTGTTCCCACATGGCGTGGGGTGAATTTGATCAGCCCGGCGGGCCCCGGTCTTACGCTGCCAATGGCAGATTTTG